>ML100436.1:20431-45165 GCA_003697995.1 Taxidea taxus jeffersonii | reverse complement strand
TTTTTCATTAACCACTGAGTGCCGGAAGCTTCCTACATTCTCGGGAAGAGTTCACCAACCCATGGCGGTGAGCTAGTGATCCCGGCGGCTCTGGACCGTGTTCCCACAGCAAATGGCCAAGCCACGTGCTGGAAGGAGCTGCATTCACCTTGGCTCTGAGTAGAGATACACGGTTTGCCTGTCTCCCAGGCTCTTTCAGACAATTAGGTCCCCCTTCCGGCACAAGTCTCATCCGAGAACGAATTGTCTGTAGGGGGCAGAGGGGTGGTAAAAGGGAAAAATCTCCAGATGTACATTTCTGATGTTTTGTGGTGAGTCATGTAATTCACCTTGACTTCTGCCCTCCTGTGAGACACACCCAAGGACGCTTTTTCCAAGATAGGGCTTTTTAATCCTGGTCATTGCTTTTTAATTACAACTAATATATAAGTTGTAGTTTGGAAACTGGCTCCCGTTCAGAGATTGTGTGAAGCGGATAGAATACAGGAGGGTTGACTTTGGCTGAAAGGAGGGAAAGTAGTTGGTGGCTAGGGATTCATGCTGCCTTAGAGGACAGTGCATTTTCTTTTTTCTTCTTTTTTTTTTTAAGATTTTATTTATTTACTTGAGAGAGAATATGAGCAAGAGAGAGAGAATTGGCAGGGGGAGGAGCAGAGGGAGAGGGAGGAGCAGATTCCTGAGCAGGGAGCCTGAATCAGGTGTTGATCCCAGGACCCTGGGACTGAGCCACCCAGGTGCCCCAGAGAGCAGTGCATTTTCAAAATAGTGCTGTAACCCTAGAAGCTTGGGCCACCCTTGCAATGGACTATTGTCCATTGACTGTCCCAGCCCTCCCATCCCTGCCCTTGAACACCAGGGAGAAAGAGTCATCACAGAACACAGAAAGCCCAGAAACACTACCCTGGGCTCATCCATACAGGTTTCCATCTCTGCCTGGCGGTCCCATTTGCCCCCTCTATTACTTCCTCTGTGCTCGAAATGTTCTGACCTTCCCTTAATTACCCATTAGTTTCTTCTCATCCATGAAACAGTCCACACCTTCCCTATCAATGTTTTCAGCCTGTCACATGTTTCTAGGAACTACACCTTAAAACAAATTTACACAGTGTGACATAGCAATAACCTTTCGTTCTCAATGAACTTCTTCAGCGTTTGAAAGGGGGAGGGCGAAAGGTTCCTGGATTCTGGCAGTTGGCATTGGCATTTGGCATAACTCCCTCCATCCCTGTGCCCATTTTATAGTTTTTTTTTAAAGCATTTATTTATTTGAAAGAGAGTGAGCATGATCCAGAGGGGAGGGGCAGAGGGAGAGGGACAGCAGACTCCCCACTGAGCAGGGCTCCATCCCTGGACCCCAAGATCAGGACCCGATTGGAGGTCAGACCTGATTGGAAGTCAGACGCTTAAGCTTGCCCAACTGAGCCACCCAGGCGCCCCGCCCTCCCCATCCTACCCCCCTCCCCGGCCCCGAGCCCAGTTGCCCTTGACAGCTGCCCAGGCTAGTGGGGCTTGGCGAAGACTGCGGGGACAGGGCCTTCTTGCCAAATGGCTGGGTCTGCAGGCTCCTGGCTTGGAGGGAAGAGTGGCTTGTGCCTTTGCCCACCATTCAAAGGACACTTAGAACGGCGGTCTCCTCTTCATGGGAAAAGTCTGAACCTAAGCATCTTAACTATTAGCAGATCTGGGGACCGGGGACAGGCATCGGCCCTGCTTTTTCCAACAAGAAAACCAAGTCAGCGGGAAGGTTTCCGTCATTTCTCCTGCAGTCAGCTCTTCTTCCCACAGATTGTTCTCGTCATGTGATAGTCCCTAGCCTACCTCCTCCATGTAAAATTGAGGTTTGGCTGCAGGGGACAAACTCCCATGCTGAAAACTCTCCATGCCTAACATCAAGCCATTGGCATTTCTGGTATGCTTTTTGAGGCAAGACTGGTATGCTCACCCCAAGAGAAAGAACAAATTCCCTAAGAAACTGCTTTCCAGGGGAGCGAAACGGAGTTAGGCAGATGATGCAAATCTGCGTTCTAGTGGAGCAAGGGACAAGAAAAGGTGACAGAAACAGGGCTGTGACAGGTGAACATGGCAGCTGGAGGAGGGGCGCGGGGCTGCCCCAGGGCGGGGCCTGGCCCAGGCCAAAGATAAAGGGAAGGCTTTCCAGAGAGGAAGGTAAGGTCTGCTCTGAGGTTCCAGGGGTGAGAGGGAGTTGGTTGGTGGAGTGGGGGGGAGCTCCTGGCAGAGCCTCTGGGAGGATGGGGGACGGACGGGAGGACGGACAAGAGGACTTCTGGGAGAAGAGAGCAAGTACCACGAAATGTAAGTCAGCCAGTTAGGCAGGGAGGTGGGAGCTGGGGAGTGATTAAGGGCAAAGCTGGAGAAGTGGATAGGGGGTCAGATCACTAAGGGCCTCGTAGGTCATGCTGAAAGAGGCACAGAGATTTTAACCTAAAGGTAGCCAGGAGCCATAAAAGGTTTCTAAGCAGAGGAGTAACCTGACGGGATTCTAGAGGAGTCCCTCTGGCAGTCATGTGGAGGAGGATGGATGTGTCAGGGAGCACGGCGACAACGGGGTTTGCGGGGTTAGGGGTTGGAGTATCACGCAAGCAAAGGATTCTGGCCAAACCCTTCGAGAAAAGTCAGGCTTCAGCTGAGAAGTTCCAAGAACCCTGTGGAGAGCACTGGCTTTCAAACTTTTTGTTTCCACCCTAGAATTTGCCTTCATGAAGCTTACCTCGAGGCCCCAGGTGTAAACGTGGCAAAGGCCCAGGTGAACAGATGGTAGCACACGGTGATCCCTGGATCGAGGTTCAAAACCACTGGGGGGCACGGCGCTCAGCCTGACCGGCGTTCCAGTGCCCCATTACGGGTCCCTCTTCCCCCGAGTCGTGCTTTCCTCACCAGTGAGAGGGAACCAATCCATCCCCCCTTGCGGGGCTCAGAGGGTTTGAGATCACACAGATGCAGTCCCCGTGCACTGCAGAGAAAACCAGCCGCCGCTTGGAGGAATGCAGAGGCGAGCGGCGGCCCAGTTGTGGGCAAGCTGGTTTCTCGGCGAGGGGGGTCCAGGAAAGCGCTTGTGGTTACCCCTGTTAACCTCTCTCGAAAGTGCATGCGCCCCAATTGCAGGTTCCTGTCTCTCCACCGTTCCTCAAAGGAGATGTTGCTTCCTCTGCTGATGTTCTCTGCAGCCGACATACTCAGCCTTAGAATCTTAGAATCGTAGCAAGCTGAGCTGGCTTGTTCCCCGGCCCCCCAGAAGTCGAAGCAGCGAGTTAGGAAGGGCCCACCAAACATGAAGTAGGTGAGATACGGTTTCTGGATAAAGTCATAAACCAGAGTCAGGGCTAAACCCAAAGATCTCCGAGGAGAATAAATGCCTGCAAGTCCTTCGTCTCCTGACCCTATTACCTACAAAAGTGCCCCATTCCATCCCCTACCCACCATTCCACACCCGGCCTTCCTATTTCTGCTCATTTGAAGGAAGGCAATGCCTGTCTCCTCTCTCCGCACGGGTTCCTCCCAGGGCTTAGTGCTCCCAGTTGTCCCTCTCCCGTACCTCCAAGCTCCCCATCAGTGTGGTTCAGTGTAATACACACGTATTAAGAAGCCGGGCTCTTGGGGGGACAAACAGGCTTAAGTCACTCCCATTCCCCCCACCTTCTGGCCCAGTCTCATGGCTCTCCCTCTCCTCTTCACAGCCAAGCCTCTCCAAGGGGGGTTCTCCCCCACTCCGTTTCTCTGTCTCCTCACCTCTTAATCTCTCCTCAGCCCTCTGTATTCTGCTTCCTACCACCATCATTCCAATGCAAGTGCTTCCGGGAGCGTCTCCCGGGATGACACCCCCCCAACCCAGCCGTCAAATGCAAGTCGTTATCTTTACTCAGTTCTTGGCCTCACCCGCCAATGTTGGCTACTTCCTACTCCTTGAAACTTCCCTCTCTAGTCTCCCACGACCTCCTACAGCTTTGATTGCTGGCGTTTACCAGCTTGAAGTCTCAGCAAACCTTTCTTCTCGCTCTACGTTCCCTCCCCAAGTCCTTTTCTCCCTTCTCCCCTTCCCACCCTTTTCCCTCCCTCCCTCTGCTCCAGCCACACAGTCATCCTCGCTGATCCTTTGAAGAGCCATGTTCTTCTGAGCTCTGGGATTTGGACATGCTGTTCCCTCTCCAGAAACACTTTTCCCTCTATTCCTTGCCCTCTTCACCTGGCCCACTCCCGCTCATCCTTCAGATGTTAGCCACTACCTTGGAGAGGACTTCCTTGCCCCTCAGCCTACGTCCGCACCTCACTCATTTTGCCCCTTTTAGTAGTCTTTATTACACTGGAGGAAGTCATGCCAGCAGTTAGCAGACTACTCTCTCCCCTGCCACCACGAGCCTGACATTCCATGAGGACAGGGACCAAGTCTGTCTTATTTACCACAGTACCCCTAGTTCCTGGTGGATGGAAGGTACTCAATAAATATTGACTGGCAATGACATCATAGATTTGAACTCAAGAGCACAAGAAACAAAACAAGAAATAGATAAATGGGACTTCATAAAAATTAAAGACTTTCGGGCCTCAAAGGACAACTAGTGGAAAAGTAAAAAGACACCCCACAGGGGTGCCTGGGTGGCTCAGTTGTTAAGTGGCTGCCTTCAGCTCAGGTCATGATCCTAGGGTCCTAGGATCGAGCCCTGCATTGGGCTCCCTGCTCTGCGGGGAGCCTGCTTCTCCCTCTCCCACTCCCTCTGCTGTGTTCCCTCTCTCTGTGTCTCTCTCTGTCAAATAAATAAAAATTTTAAAAAAGACACCCCACAGAACAGCAGAAAATATTTGCAAATGTATATCTCATAAGGGTCCAATATCCAGAATATATAAAGAATACTAAACTCAACCACAAAAAACATATAAGCCTGCCTTACAAATGGGCAAAGGACTTGAACAGACATTTCTCCAGAGGTATATATGCAAGTCTCCAACAAGCCCATGAAAAGATGCTCAACATCATTAGTCCTTGGGACTTCATTTTGTTTTGTTTTTGGGGGGAGGGGCAGAGATTGAGAGAGAGAGGATCTTAAGCAGGCGCCCCCATGACCCTGAGATCATGACCTGAGCCAAAATCAAGAGTCAGATGCTTAACCGACTGAGCCACCCAGATGTCCCTGTTCTTTGTCTCTTTAAGCAAGCTCTAGGCCCAAAGTGGGGCTTGAACTCAGGACCCTGAGATCAAGAGTCAGCATGTTCTACCGACTGAGCCGGCCAGGTGCTCTGACATCGTTAATCATTAGGGAAATGCAAGTGAAACCTGGAATGAGGTACCACTTTCTATCCACTAGGATGGCTGCAACCAAAAAGTCAGACTATAACAAGCCCCGGGCAAGGACACAGAGAAATGAGAACGTTCAGACTCTGTGGATACAGGTATAAAACAGCGTGGCCACTCTGGAAAGCAGCTCCTCAGACAGTTAAACACAGAGTCACCGTATGTGATATTGTGATTTATAATAAATATATATTTAGTTTCTGACCCTGTTCCAAGGCACAGAGCTCCTAAAAGCCTTGGAATTTCCTGCGGTAAGAGTAAGCTTTGTGTTTTTCATTATGCTAAACAGGTGACTTTTGGCAAGCCCCCCTCCCTTTTTTTTTTTTTTAAGAGTTTATCCCTTTATTTGAGAGAGAGAGAGAGACAGACAGAATAAGCAGGGCGAGTGGCAGGAGCAGAGGGAGAAGCAGGCTCCCCGCAGGGACCCCCACTTGGGACTCAATCCCAGGACCCTGGGATCATGACCTGAACCAAAGGCAGACGGTTAACTCACTGAGCCACCCAGGCACCCCTGGAAAGCCCTTAAGATGGGGGCTTCTTGCTAGGGGAACCACCATGTGATTATAGGAATAGAACTTTCAGTACCTCCCCCAAACCTCCTGGGAGGGAAGAGGGCCTGGAGGTTGAGTCAACGGTTAATAGCCAGTGATTTAATCAACGGTGACTATGTAATGAAGCCTCCACAAAGACCCAAAAGGACAAGGTTCTAAGAGCTTCTGGGCTGGTAAACACAAGGAGGTGCTGGGTGAGTGGCACCCTGGAGGGCGTGGGAGCTCTGAGCCCCTTCCCCATGCCTTGCCCTGTGCATCTCTTCCATCTGGCTTTTCCTAAGTTACAGCTTTTTATAATAAACTGGGGGTCTAATAGGTAAAATGTTTCTCTGATTTCTGTGAGCTGCTTCAGCAAATTAATCAAACCCCAGGAAAGGGGTGTTGGAACCTGCAATCGACAGCTGGTCCGTCAGATGTGCAGGTGACACCTGGGTTTATGATTAGCATCTAGAGTTGGCAGGGGAGGGGGTGCGTCTTGTAAGACTCCGTCCTCAGCCTGTGGAATCTGTTGCTATCTCCCAGAGGTTAGTGTCAGAATTAAGTGAAATTGAGTTACATTGCAGGATACCCAGCTGCTGTCAGAGAGTTTCTCCTTGTTGTTAGTGTGGGGACCCCACGCCCCGGACACACACACTTTGGATTTGGTGCAACCCTTGATCTCAGGATGGTGAGTTCTAGTCCCATGTTGGGGAGAGAGATTAATTAAATAAGTAAAGCTTTAAAAAATTTTTTAAAATTTTAAATTGACTGTGGTAATGGTTGCACATAGCTGTAAATATACCAAAAACCACTAAACCGTACATTTCATTTTTTAAAAGATTAATTTTTTTATTTTAGAGAGAGAGAGAGAGCACACACATGAGTTGCAGGGGTGTGGCAGAGAGAGAGGGAATAAGAATCGCAAGCAAACTTTCCACTGAGCGTGGAGCCGGAGGCTAGGCTCAGTCTCATAACCCTGAGATCATAACGCTGATCATGGGATCATGTCCTGAGCTGAAATCAGGAGTCGGATGCTCAACTGACTGAACCACCAAGGGGCCCATACACTTTATTTTTTTAAACTGAAGTACAGGGGCGCCTGGGTGGCTCAGTGGGTTAAAGCCTCTGCCTTTGGCTCAGTTCATGATCCCAGGGTCTGGGGATCGAGCCCCGCATCGGGCTCTCTGCTCGGCAGGGAGCCTGCTTCCATTCCTCTCTCTCCGCCTGCCTCTCTGCCTACTTGTGATCTCTGTCTGTCAAAAAAATAAAATAAAAATCTTAAAAAAAATAAATAAAAATAAACTGAAGTACAGTTGACATACAATATTAGATTTAAGTGTACAACATAGTAATTTCACAATTATATACATTACAAAATGAAAAGTGATCATGAGAACTGTAGTTATCATTTGTCGACCATACAAAATTATTATAATATTACTGATTATATTCCCTGTGCTGTATTTTTCATCCCTGTGATTTATTTATCTTATAACTGAAAGTTTGTCCCTCTTTTATTTTTTTTTTTAAGTAGGCTCCATGCCCAATGTGGGGCTAACTCACAGCCCTAAGATGAAGAGTCAGGTGCTCTACCAACTGAGCCAGCCAGGCGCCCCAAAAGTTTGTACCTCTTAATCTTCTTCACCTATATTCTCTCTCTGTCCCTCCATCCCTTCCCCTCTGGTAACCACCGTTTTTGTTATCTGTGTTTATGAGTCTGTTTCTGATTTGTTTGTTCTTTTGTTTTTTTAAAGATTTTATTTATTTGAGAGAAATCGAGCGAGCATGAGCAGGAGGAGTGGGAGAAGGAGAAGCAGACTACCCACCAAGCAGGGACCCTGATGTGGGGCTCGATCCTAGGACACTGGGATCATGATCCAAGCCAAAGGCAGACGCTTAACTGACTGAGCCACCCAGGTGCTCCTGTTCTTTTCTTTTCTTTTTTGTTCCAGATTCCACATATAAGTGAAATCCTATGGTGTTTGTCTTTCTCTGACTTACTTCATGTGGCATAATACCCTCTAGGTCCATCCACGTTGTCATGAATGGCAAGATTTCATTCTTTTTCATGGCTATGATTCCATTGCATATATATACCAGTCTCTTTTACTGATGGACACTTAAATTGCTTCCATATCTTGGCTATTATAAACAACACTGCAATAAGTATAGGTGTGCATATATCTTTTTGAATTGGTGTTTTCGATATCTTTGGGCAAATAACGAGCAGTAGGATTACTGGATCATATGATATTTGTGTTATTAATATTTTGCGGAACCTCCATGCTCTTTTCCACAGTGGCTGCACCAGTTTGCATTCCCACCAACAGTGCACGAGGCTTCCCTTTCCTCCACGTCCTCAACACCTGTGACTTCTTGCCTTTTTGATCCTAGTCATTCCGACTGGTGGAAGGTGATATATCTTTGCGGTTTTGATTTGCATTCCCTGATGCCGAGTGATGTTGAGTTGGCCATCTGGATGCCTTCTTTGGAAAAATGGCTATTCAGGCCCGTTGGCAATTTTTTAATCAGATCATTTGTTGTTGGTTTTTGTGGGTTTTTTTTGGTTTTGGTTTGTTTCTTAGTGTTGAATTGTAGGAGTTCTTTATATATTTTGGATATGAACACTTTATCGGCTGTATCATTTGCAAATATGTTCTCGCATTCAGTAGGTTGCCTTTTTGTTTTCTTGATGGTTTCCTTCACTGTGCAAAAGCTCACTTTGCTGTAGTTGCAATCATTTACGTTTGCTTTTGTTTCCCTTGTCTGAGGAGACAGATCTAGAAAAATATTGCTAAGGCTGATGTCTAAGAGATTACTGCTGTTTTTATTAAAGATTTATTTATTTATTTGAGAGAGGGGGAGAGAATGGGAGGGTAGGGGCAGAGGGAGAGGGAGAGAATCTTTTTTTAAAACATTTTATTTATTTATTTAATAGGGAGAGAGAGAGCACATATGCATGGACTGGGGAGGGGCAGAAGGAGAGGGAGAGAGAGAATCCCAAGCAGGCTCCACAGCCAGCACAGAGCCCAACACGGAGCTTGATCTCCTAACCCTGAGATCGTGACCTGAGCCAAAATCAACAGTCAGAATGCTTAACCCACTGGGCACCCAGGTGCCCCTAAAAAAAAAAAAAAAAAAAAAAAAAAAAAAAAAAAATGTTTGCTGTGGCTAGGACGTGCAGTGCTATGCTGGATAAAAGTGGTAAGAATGGACATTCTAGTCTTCTCCCATCTTAGGACTAACGTGATGTCAGTTGTAGGTTTGTCATGTACGGCCGTTATCAGGCTGACGTATGTATGTTCCCTGTAAATTCACTTTGTCAAGAGTTCTGTGTTTTTTTAAAGATTTTATTTATTTATTGGACAGAGAGAGATCTCAAGTAGGCTGAGAGGCAAGTAGAGAGAGAGAGGCGGAAGCAGGCTCCCCGCTGAGCAGAGAGCCTGATGCGGGGCTCAATCCCAGGACCCTGAGATCATGACCTGAGCCGAAGGCAGAGGCTTTAACCCACTGAGCCACCCAGGAGCCCCCAATTTTGTTTATCTTTTCAAAGAACCAGCTCTTGGTTTTACTGAACTTTTCTACTGTGTTGTGTTTTTTTTTATCTCTATTTTATCTATTTCCATTCTCATTATTGTCTTTCTTCTACCAACTTTGGGCTTTGTCTTTTTCTAGTTCCTTTGGGTGTAAGGTTAGATTGTTTATTTGAGACTTTTGTTTGTTTGTTTCTTGAGGTAGGCTTATATTGCTATAAACTTCCCTCTTAGGACTGCTGTTCCTATGTCCCAAAGATTTTGAACTCCTGTGTTTCCATTTTCATTTGCCTCCAGATATATTTTGATTTCCTCTTTGATTTCTTTGTTGACTCATTAATTGTTTAGTAGCATATTGTTTAGCCTCGACATGTTTGTGTTTTTTCCTGTTTTATTTTCTTATAATTGATTTCTAGTTTCAAATTGTGTGGTTGGAAAAAAATGCTCGCTATGATTTCAGTCTTAAATTTATTGAGACTTCTTTTGTGACCTACCATGGTTCTGTAGAATGCTCCATGTGCACTTGAAAAGAACATGTATTCTGCTGTTTTGGGGTGGTATGTTCTGTATGTGTATGTTAAGCCCATCTGGTCTAATGTGTCATTCAAAGCCATTTTTTCCTTACTGATTTTCTGTCTGGATGATCTACCCACTGATGTACATGGGATGTTAAAGTTCCCTACTGTTATTATGTTACTGTCATTTTCTCCCTTTATATCTGTCAATATTTGCTTTATATATTTAGGTGCGCCATTATTGGGTATGTGTGTGTGTGTGTGTGTGTATTATTTTTTTATATTTTATTTATTTATTTGACAGACAGAGATCACAAGTAGGCAGAGGCAGGCAGAGAGAGAGGGGAAAGCAGGCTCCCCGCTGAGCAGAGAGCCTGATGTGGGGCTCGATCCCAGGACCCTGAGATCATGACCTGAGCCGAAGACAGAGGATCAACCCACTGAGCCACCCAGGTGCCCCTGGGTGCATATATATTTAAAATTGTTATATGCTTTTGTTGGGTCAATCCCTTTATCATAATGTAATGTCCTTCTTTGTCTCTTATTATATTAGTTCTTTTTAAAAATATTTATTTATTTGACAGACAGAGATCATAAGCAGGCAGAGATGCAGGCAGAGAGAGAGGAGGAATCAGGCTCCCCAATGAGTAGAGAGCTCGATATGGGGCTCGATCCCAGGACTCAGATCATGAACCGAGCCAAAAGCAGAGGCTTAACCCACTGAGCCACCCAGGCGCCCCATCTTATTACACTATTTCTTTTTAAGGTCTATTTTGTTTGATGTAAGTACTGCTAACCCAGCTTTTTTTTTTTTTTTTGCTTCCATTTACATGGAGTATATTTTCCATTCATTCACTTTTTGTCTGTATGTGTCTTTAAGTCTGATGTGAGTTTCTTGTAGGCAGCACATAGATGGGTCTTTAAAAAAAACCATTCAGTCACCCTAGTCTTTTGATTGGAGCATTTAGACCATTTACTTTGAAAGTAATTATTGATGCATATGTACTTACTTCTAATTTTGTTCATTGTTTTCTGGTTGCTTTTATAGTTTTCTGTACCTTTTTTTCTTCTCTTGCTCACTTCCCTTGTTTGATGACTTTCTTAGTGTTATCCTTGGATTTCTTTATCTTTATTTTTTGTGTATATCTATCACAGATTTTTGGTTTGTAGTTACCATGAGGTTCATATGTCACATCCTAATATATGGCAGTCTGTATTAAGTTGATGATCACTTAAGTTCAAACACATTCTAGAAGCACTATGTTTTTATTCCTCCTTCTCCACATTTTATGTATACAATGTCATATTTTACCTCTTTTTATTTTGTGAGTCCCTGAATTAATTTTTTAGATGTAATTAACTTTATTACTTTTGTCTTTTAATATTCATACTAGCTTTATAAGTGGCTGACCTATACTACCTTTACTACATGTTTGCTTTTACCAGTGAAGTTTTTTTCATAATTTTCTTACATCTAGATATGTCCTCTTCTTTTCTGCTTAACGACCCTTTAACAGTTCTTAGAACGCTGGTTTGGTGGTGAGAAGTTCCTTTAACTTTCTTTTTTAAGATTATTTATTTATTTATTTTAGAATGAGAAACAGAGAGAGAGCACGGGGGGAGCAGAAAGGTGGAAGAGGGAGGGGAAAGAATCTCAAGCAGACTCCTTGATGAGCATGGAGCCTGATGAGGGGCTTGATCTCACCACCCTGAGATCATGACCTGAGCTGAAACCAAAAGTTGCACACCAAACTGATTCATCCACCCAGGCACACCATTAACTTTTATTTGTCTCAGAGACTCTATCTCTCCTTTAACTCTGAATGATAACCTTGCCAGGTAGAGTATTCTTCTTTATAGGTTTCTCCTTTCAGTGCTTAGAATATATCATGCCACCTTCTTCTGACCTGCTAAGTTTCTGCTGAAAGATTAGCTGATAGCCTTATACACTTTCCTTGTACACAATAAGTAGTGTTGTGTACATGCTCTATTCAGCACATGGAGTTACTGAACAAATAAGGAAAGAAAAGTATCCACTCTTATTTATCCTGTATCCCTAGTACTCAGTACAGAAATATGAGTTTTCATTTTGTATAATGCTTTTGGTCGATCCATTTCATATCCGACACTTGTCTCAGCCTCAAGGACAGACAGACACCTGTAGGACCGACGTCTATTCCCAGAGCAACTTGTGCACACTTGGCTTTCAGCTCCCATCACCCAGCCAAGTTGTTGCATGTAGTGTGGGGGAGAGTCAGGCTCATGACAGTGAGAAGTGGCAGTCTTCAGAAAGGAAAGCAGGAGAAGGAGGATGTCTGTCAATAGAAAGCTGACAAAGAGGGGGCACCTGGCTGGCTCAGTTGGGACAGCATGTGATTCCCAATCTTGGGGTCTTGAGGTCAAGCCCCATGCTGGGCATGGAGCCTACTTAAACCAAACCAAACCTTTCTTCTGGATATGTAACAGTCTGAAAGCTTTAGCTCATAAGGGGCTGAGCGCCCCAAGGCGCAATGGTCTTTTTGATTCGTCAGCTTAGCTAGGCTACAGTCCCCATTTATTCAAACACTAATCTAGGTGTTGCAGTCGGAGTATTTTGCAAATGTAATTAAATCTATAGTTCGCTTTAAGTAAGGGAGGTTATCCTAGATAACCTGGCGGGGGAGGGGGGCTGATTCAATCAGTTGAAAAGCCTTAAGAGCAGGGTTGAAGCTTCCCTGAGAAAAGAAATTCTGGGGCACCTGGGTGGCTCAGTTGGTTAAGTGTCTGCCTTCAGCAGCCTTCAGCTCAGGTTATGATCCCAGGGTCCCAGGATCGAGCCGCACATCAAGCCCCGCATTGGGATCCTTGCTCAGCAGAGAGCCTGCTTGTCCCTCTCCCCCTGCTGCTCCCCCTGCTTGTGCGCCTCTCTCTCTGTCTGTCAAATAAATAAATAAAATCTTTTTTATTTAGAAAAAAGATAATTTTTAAAAATGTTTTTAAGAAAAGAAAATTTTTTTAGAAAAAGATTTAATTTATTTATTTTATTTATTTAACAGAGAGAGAGTTTTCACAAGTAGGCAGAGGTGGGGGGAAGCAGGCTCCCTGCTGAGCAGAGAGCCTGATGTGGGGGGCTTGATCCCAGGCTCCTGAGATCATGACCTGAGCCAAAGGCAGAGGCTTAACCCACTGAGCCACCCAGGCGCTCCTAAATAAATAAAACCTTGAAAAAGAAAAGAAAATTCTGCTTGGGGACAGTGGCTTCAGCCTGTGGACAGCCCACGCCTGTGAGGTCCGCTATGCCCTTCTGACAACCTGCCCTGTGAATTTGCCTAGTCAGACCTCACCATCACAGAAGTGCATTCCTTACGATAAATCTCTTAGTATGTATTTCCTGCTGGTTCTGCATCTCTGGTTGAACACCGACTGGTATGAAAAACAACTATGTTACTTCAAGATGACAGGTTTGTAATCAGATTAAAGTTTATTCAGATGGAAGATACCTACCACCAGATTGTGGTTTCTGATACCATTCTCCAATAAAAGAAACCAAGGTTCCTTGTTTCCTTGGAGAAAAGGCTGATTCTAGGGCTGGGGAGGTACTGGATTAAAGCACAAAGTATAAAAGAAATATTCATGTCCATTTTGATATGAAGAAATGATAGAATAAATGAATGAATGAATGAATGAATGAATGAATAGGAAAGAAGAGACAAATCTCACATGCAGAATTAATTCCAAATAATTGTGACTTCCTTCCAAAGAACTGCAAAGGGGAGAAGGTGACTTTACAGTGGAGAAGCCTGACCAACACTACTTCAGTCATGTGATCAAGATCAATATCAAGGGTGATAAATCATACTGATAGTATGTACCCTTAACATGATCTGATAAGAATGACACTTTATCTCTGTGATCTTCCTTAAAACTTATAACCTCAGTCTAAACATGAGAAAAACATCAAATAATCCAATAGAGGAGCGTCCTCCTAAATATTTGACCAGTACTCCTCAAAACTGTCAAGGTCATCAAAAAGGAAAGTCCCAGACACTATCACAGCCAAGAGGAGCCTAAGAGTACATAAAAACTATATGCAGGGTGGATGGGATCCTGGAACAGAAAAACGATATTAGGTAAAAATTAAGAAAACCCAAATAAACCATGAACTTAACTCTGTATTATCTTCTCAATTTTTTGGTAAATCTCAAACTGTTCTTTAGGAAGTCTATTAAGAAACTGGATCGGGGGGACACCTGGGTGGCTCAGTTGGTTAAGCGGCTGCCTTCGGCTCAGGTCATGATCCCAGCGTCCTGGGATCGAGTCCCCCACCGGGGACTCCTTGCTCGGCAGGGAGCCTGCTTCTCCCTCTGCGTCTGCTTGCCTGTCTGCCTGTGCTCTCTCTCTCTCTCTCTCTAACTAATAAATAAATTTAAAAAATCTTAAAAAAAATTTAAAAAAAAATTTAAAGAAACTGGATCGGGGGCACCTGGGTGGCTCAGTGGGTTGGGCCTCTGCCTTCGGCTCAGGTCATGATCTCAGGGTCCTGGGATCGAGTCCCGCATCGGGCTCTGTGCTTGGCAGGGAGCCTGCTTCCTCCTCTCTCTCTGCCTGCCTCTCTGCCTACTTGTGATCTCTCTCTGTCAAATAAATAAATAAAATCTTTAAAAAAAAAAAAGAAACTGGATTGGAAAAAAAAGAAAAAAAAAAAAAAGAAACTGGATGGGGTGGCGGCAGGGGTGGAGGGTGGTGCTGGCTGGCTCAGTTAGGAGAGCACGTGACTCTTGATCTTGAAGTTGTAAGTTCAAGCCCTATGTTGGGTGTAGAGATTACTTTGAGATTACTTAGAGATTACTTAAAAATAAAATAAAATCTTTTTTTTTTATAAAGAAACTAGATCAGGAAAAAAATCACATGAACAAATACTTGCGACAAAATCAGGAATCATTCTGCTATTTCCATTTTTACTTTAATTTTTGTAAAGACTTATTTATTTGAGAGAGAGAGTGTGTGAGAGAGCACAAGCCAGGGGAGGGCCAGAGGAAGAGGGAGAGAGAGAAACCCAAGTAGACTCCCTGCTGAGTGAAGAACCCAACAGAGGACTGACCTCATGACCCTGAGACCATGACCTGAACTAAAATCAAGAGTTGATGATCAATCGACTGAGGCACCCAGGTGCCCCACTTTTTTTTTTTTTTTACTTTAATTTAAAAGCAAATCTTGATGATTTCAGTGGCTGGTAATTTGTTGACCCTCTGTTGCTAGTGACTATCCTAGCTTCTAGTCAGTGGGAAAAAAGTGGCTTTTCAATTCCCAGAGACATTAGCAGATAGCCCCCCCACCCCGAGGGATAGCCTCACCTGGCATGGGGCTCCCTGCTCAGTGGAGTCTGCTTCTTCTTCTACCCTTCCCTTCATTTGTGCGCGCTTTCTCTCTCTCTCTCTCAAATAAATAAAGAAAAAGTCTTTAAAAAAAAAAAGAATGAAATCTTAGGGTGTCTGGGTGGCACAGTCCGTTAAGCATCCCACTCTTGATTTCGGCTCAGGTCATGATCTCAGGGTTGTGAGATCCAGCCCAGTGTCGGGCTCCATGCTAGGCATGGAGCTTACTTAGGATTCTCTCTCTCCCACTCCCTCTACCCCTCCCTACTTCCTCTCTAGAAACAACAACAAAAAAAAGGAAGTTCATCCTGGTGGCTCAGTTGGTTAAATGTCTGACTTCAGCTCAGGTCATGATCTCAGGGTCCTGGGATAGAGCCCTGCTGCAGGCTCCTGATCACTGGGGAGCCTGCTTGTCCCTCTCCCTCTGCCCCTCGCACCACCACTCGTGCTCTTTTTCTTTCTCAAATAAATAAATAAAGTCTTTAAAAAAGAATGAAATCTTGCCATTTGCAACAATGTAAATGGAGCTAGTGTGTATTGTGCTAAGCAAAAGTAGTCAGAGAAAGACAAATATCATACGATTTCACTCATATGTGGAATTTAGGAACAAAACAGATGAACGTGTGGGATTGGGGGAAAAGGAGAAGGAGAGAGCAGGAGGCAAACCATAAGAGACTCATAACCATAGAGAACAAACTGAGGGTTGATAGCGGGAGATGGGTGGGGGATGGGCTAAAAGGGGGATGGGTATTAAGGAGGGCACTTGTTATGATGAGCACTAGGTGTTGCATTTAAATGAGGAATCACTGAATTCTACTCCAAAAACCAATATTGCACTATCTGTTAACTACCTAGAACTTAAATAAAAATTCTGAAGGAAAAAAAAATAGTACAGAGTTTTTAAAAAGTGTACCCTTTTTATTTTTTTTTAAAGATTTTATTTATTTATTTGTTGGAGAGAGAGGGGGAGCCAGCACAGGCAGACAGAGTGGCAGGCAGAGGCAGAGGGAGAAGCAGGCTCCTTGCTCATGTGGGACTCGATCCCAGAACGCTGGGATCATGACCTGAGCCGAAGGCAGCCGCTTAACCAACTGAGCCACCCAGGCATCTCCAGTGTACCCTTTTTTAAAGATACATGTACCCTTAGTTCCCTTCACCTGTTTCACCCATCCCCCACCCAAGAGTCTGAACTCTTAATTCCTAGGCTCTCTTCCTCTGTAAGACAAATCCCCTGTCCTGGGCTGACCCATCCCTTTCCAGCCCTCAGGGGCTTTGATCCATTGACTATTCCTGTTGACTCCTGTGACTCCTGGGTCTTCCTACTTTTCCTCTCCTGTGTTCTTCCCATCATTATGCAAACAAGCTGTCACTCCTACGTCAAAACAAAACCCCTCTCCTAACCCACAGCCTCCTCTGGTTCTTTTGACTTGCATACCCACAACCCAACTCTCTGTTGGACATCTTCACCAGAAGTCCTAGAGCCATCGCAAACTAAATATATGCCAAACTGAACCTTGATCCCTCCACTCGTCCACCAAAAAAAAAAATCTATTCTCGTGGTCTTTCCCTCTGAGTGAATGACAACACCATCCAATCCACCCTTTTGCTCAAACCAGAAACTTGGGCATCCTTGCCACCCCCTTCTTCCTCCCCCGCACTCAATCACAAGTCTCGTTGTTCTACTGAATCTCTTTTATCTGTCCATTTCACTCCATCTCCACTGCCTCTGCCTTAGCGCTGTCAACCATCATCTCTCACCCAGACCACAGACCACAGCCTCTTACCAGTCCACTCCCAGACTCCCCTGCCCCACTTCTGACCAGTCTGATCTCAGCAGTGCACACAGGAACTCCGATGATTCCTTAAACCCACACCAGATAGGACACTGTCCAATTTCAAAACCTGCGATATTTTTCTGGGCCCCAGGAGAGAATCCAAACTCCCTCTCTCAAGACTTACAGGCTCCCCCAGACCTGACCCTGCCTCCTCCCCCATCACTTCTCCTATGGGCACTCTCTTCTGCCACCACGAATATATCCCGTCTGCACTTCTGCCACACATAGTAACTCTCAGTTCCCTAAAGTCTCCCAGCTTCCTCTTGACTGGCCTTTTCACAGTCTCCTTCTTCTGCAGAGGATATGAACATGCCACGCTCCATTCCCCAGACCTAACTCCTCTTCAACCTTCAGAGCTCAGCTCGCCCCTCCCCCGCTCAGGACAGGTACGCAAGGGCTTGATGCCTTCCCCCCTGACAGTGTCCAGCATTCAGGGCTGCAACTGTGTGCATGCTCTCCTGTGGACTTCGAACCCATGAAGATGGGGGCCTGTGGATGTAACTCACCACTGCCGCCAAGCACCCAGCACTGTGGGTCTGCCTCATAGTCTGTAACGGGTGTTTCTGGAATGAACAAGTGGGAGGTGGAGGTGGAGGCAGTTGACCTTGAATTTAGATCCACGAGGTGGAGGCAGTTGACCTTGAATTTAGATCCACGGTCCTTCTGATTAAACTAATAATCACTGTTTTGTAGTTCATTTGCTTTCCGTTCCCATGGCTTTCTCCCTTTGGTGAGCCCTGTGGAAACACTTTTTCTAAGGAATTCTATATCAGATGTACATTTAGAGTTACAAATGTGGCGCTAGAAGTTCATGACTTTAGAACCAATTTCCTCATTTCAAGTGGGAGGAAACTGAAGTCCCAAAAGCTGAAGTGGTTGTGAGGGGCAGGCCCATTTTAGCTATAAAACTGGGACTGGACCTCAGATTTCTTTCTTTTTAAGTTTATTTATTTAAGTAATCCCTACACCCAAGTGGGCTCATGACCCCAATATCAAGAGTCACATGCTCTTCTGACTGAGCCAGCCAGGTGCCCCCAGACCTAAGATTTCTTGATTCTTGTACTCTATCCCCTCTCTTACACCATGCTGTGATGGATTAAATGTGATCATGAGTTCCCAGTGGTGGGTTTTATATCCCCTTCCCTTGAATCCAGGTGGGTTCTGTAACTGCTCAGACCAATAAAGTATGGCAAAAGAGATATACTGGGCTGAGCCTAAATTGAAAATGTAGGATCCCTTCTAAACATTAATTAAGAATTTCAAGATGGTGGGCTCCTAGCTGGCTCAGTTGGAAGAGCATGGGACTCTTGACCTTAGGAGCACGAGTTCAAGCCCCACATTGGGTATAGAGATTACTAAAAATAAATAAATAAACTCTGAAAAAAGTAGAATAATTTAAGAAAAGAATTTCAAGATGGCAAAAGCAGGGCATCAAACTCAGTGTGGAGCCCTGTGTGGCTACACAGTCTGTGTACCCATGAACATGTTCCTGCTGCCAGTTTCAGGGCTGAGGTAAGAAGAGACTGCCAGCAGCTTCCAGTTCCTGTTTCTTGGAATATTCAGTCAAGCCAGGTGCCACATAAGCCATCAACAATCCTGAGATCACCATGTTGTGAGAAGCCCAAGCTATATGGAGAGGCCCTGGAGGATGAGATGCCATGTGGAGAGAAACAGACCAAGGAGTGCCAAGGCGCTCAGCATGTGAGTGTAGGGATTCAGAACAATCACCCCATGATGTGCCACTTTTGCACACAGATTATTTTGAGCTGAAGATAATCAAGGCCCAAAAGACTCAGGAAGAAACTCGGACCCTCCCCCCAACTGCCTAAAAGAATTTAGATGAAGAACCTGTTCCAGAAAGAGAGCTAACACCATAGATAACTACAGTGTAATATGAACTAAGTATGGTAGACAAGGAGGCACCTAGCAAGCCTGTTTGATCCAAGTTCTGTGTCCCCTTGTTTCTGGGTGGCCTATCAAATACTTGTTTACCAAACATTTACTCCTTTCTATCTTCTTGTGAGTTGCTTCCCTTCCCTTTGAAGTCCCAGGCCCCTACTCTCTTTTCCTTAGTTCAGGATGACATATATACCTTGTTTTGTTTTGTTTTGTTTTTTAAAGGTTTTATTTATTTATTTATTTTGACAGAGAGGGAGAGAGAGCACAGCAGGGGGAGCAGCAGGCAGAGGGAGAGGGAGAAGCAGGCTCCCCATTGAGCAGGACCCTGGGATCATGAAATGAGCCGAAGGCAGGCCCTTAACGACTGAGCCAACGAGGCGCCCCCTACCTCATTTTACCTGTCTTTGGAATCACTCACATTTATGTGGATTCCCCATGCATACATAGTTAAATTTGATTTTTCCTTGTCAATCTGTCTCAGATCAAGACAATTCTTAGACCAGCCAGAAGAACTTTGAAAGGTAGAGGAGATTTTTCCTTCTCAGCGTAAGTGAGGAAGCCACCCTAGGAGTGGATCCTCCAATCCCTGTTGCCCCCAACATCCAGTCAAGGCCCTGTACAAGTTCCTGACCCACAAAATGATGATGGAAACAAAATGTTTTAGGCCACTAAGTTTTGGGATAGTTTGTTACCCAGCAATAGATAATGAAAAAATGTAATGTCTCTAGTGTTCTTTGAAATATCAGTGAAAAGATTTTAAAGCACAAAACATTCATTTGTATAAAATGCTACAATTCTGGGATCCCCAAATTACATACAAAATATATGGTTATATGCATATCATAAACATAGGAATGTCACTTTGGTGATTAACCATAAAAAATGTAAACATGGAAAAAAAGATAAAAAATGCATCTCACACCAGGGACATACAATGTTTTGGCACCAGCCTTAACCAGACCTTTGAATTTAAAATATGTGAGTTCCGAATACTTCCCTTGTCCCCCGGGAATACTTCTCTGTCACTGCACTTATGACACTGGATGATAACTAACTGTCTGCGTGTCTATTTCCCTGACTAGATCAATGTTTTTCAAACTGTGGGTGCAACCTATTAATGGATTATGAAACGTATTTTTATGAATTTTTTTTAAGATTTTATTTATTTATTTGACAGACAGAGATTACACAAGTAGGCAGAGAGTCAGGCAGAGAGGGGAGGGGAGAAGCAGGCTCCCTGCTAAGCAGAGAGCCCGATGCGGGACTCAATCCCAGGACCCTGGGATCATGACCTGAGCCGAAGGCAGCGGCTTAACCCACTGAGCCACCCAGGCGCCCCTGAAACGTATTTTTAAATGAAATAGAATAAAATAAAAATATGAGTAGGTGTTGCACACAAGTATTAAATCAAGAAACTTGCAGGTGTGTGTGTGTGTGTGTGTGTGTGTGTGTCCTGGACTAAACTGGGATCCTAGTACAGGGTCCATGCCGGGCTATTCTCCACTGTGTTCCCAGCAGGCAGCAGACTGCTTGACAGGTGTGGATTTCTATAAATATCTGTTACATGGGTGAATGGTATTCTTGACATTTCCTATGGAGATGAACATCCTCATCTTCTTGGGACCCTTTACTGTTCCCTAATAACGCTGGGCTCCAGACTTCCACTCCTTCCATAAATTAGGGAGTCTTACAGCAGCTTATTTATTATTCATTCACTTTTGGCTTTTAGTTTTCAGTTTGCTCCTAAGAATCTGCAGCAGTGTGAGCTTTCTGTTAACTGCCTGCGAAGACGGAAAGTGCCTGTCCCCTCTCCAAGGCAGTCAAAAAATAAAGAAGGAGGGAAGGGAAGGGAGGGGAGGGGAGGGGAGGGAAAGGAAAGAAAAGGGAAGGGAAGGGAAGGGAGGAAGGAAGGAAGGAAGGAAGGAAGGAAAAAGAAAGAAGGAAGGAAGGGAGGGAGGAAGGAAGGAAGAAAGAAAGGGAAAGGAAGTGAAAGAAAGAAAAGGGAATGGAAGGGAAGAGAAGAGAAAGAGAAAGAAGTAAAAATATTGGTTACAGATTTACTCCAAGAACTTAAAGATAACCTGTTACCATTTACTAATGCCCAACAATAGACAGGTATTTCTGTCATACCATCTCATTTAATTGTCACAGCAAGTCTGTAACACAACATGATTAGCCCCCATTTCACATGTCCTCAGGGAGGTTAAGTAACTCCCCTAAGTCATCCAGCTGGCCAGCGAAAGGCAGATGATGTAAACTCAGACCTGCCCGGCCCCAAAGCTCCATGAGCTTTCTGTATTCCTCCACTGCTCCCACACAATTAACCAAAACACCTACACAGAGGCTCCTACTAAGACCAGACAGCCTGAGAATAGTGCCTTTTCTCTGTCAGCCAATGGGGAAACAATCTGTGCGGACACAACCTTAAGGTGAGGGTTCATGGTGTAGACCGTGTCCGTGGACCTCCACAGCTTTTGGTGATTTGTAAACACACCAGGAACTCACTTTCCCATCAGCATGCTTCCCTGAGCACCACACTTTAAAACGCATGGTTTTTTGTGAAGACGTTTTTTAAGTAATCTCTACATTCAACATGGGGCTTGAACTCACAACCCCGAGATCAAGAGTCGCTCGCTCTACTGACTGGGCCAGCTGGGTGCCCCTATTTCATTCTATTTTTAGACAAATGTTTTATTTTCAAATAGCCTTAGATTTACAGAGAAGTTGCAAGAATATTACAGAGAGTTTCCCTATGTCCTGCATGCAATTTCCCCTATGGTTACTGTGTTTTTTAAAATGTTTTCAAACAAGGGGCGCCTGGGTGGTTCAGTCCATTAAGCGTCTGCCTTCGGCTCAGGTCATGATCCCGGGGGTCATGGGACTGAGTCCTGTGTTGGGCTTCCTGCTCAGCAGGGAGCCTGCTTCTCCCTCTCCCTCTGCCCCTCCCCAACCCTGCTCATGCTGTCTCTCTCAAATAAATAAATAAAATCTTTTAAAACATGGTTTCAAACACAACCACAATAATGAATTGACAGCAATCTAACAAGTCTCCTCTTTCATGTGCTGTTTGGAACCCATCAAAATACATGTCTCAGGGGCGCCTGGGTGGCTCAGTCGGTTAAGAGTCTGCCTTCTGCTCAGGTCTTGATCCCAGGATCCTGGGATCGAGCCCCACGTTGGGCTCCCTGCTCCACTGGGAGTCTGCTTCTCCCTTTCCCAACACCCCACCCCTGCTTGCGCACGCTGTCTCTCTCTGTAAAATACATAAATAAAATCTTAAAAAACAACAAACAAACAAATACGTGTTTCAGAGGACCCGGATGCCAGGCTGTGGCATATAAGGCAGCCACGAGGGCTTCTTCCAGAATAAGCAGCTCCAGATAAGAACAAGGGACTCATCTCTGAGTCTGAAGAGAAGTAACATTTTATTCTAGCTTGAACTTCCAACTGGCTTTGTGGCCCAAACTAAGAATTTGGTCTAAGGTCAAAAGGGTATGTCTTCTTCAAATTCCACAGCGCATAAGCTTGTCTAATTTACTTCCGTAGTCCCTCTTGTTTACTTGACGTGTCATCTTTCCCACATCTTGGTATTCTTGGGGACTTCTGAAAATACACACAGCAAAGCAAACAAACAGAACTCACCAAGAAGAACTGTAGAAAGCCCTCGGTGAAGAGAAGCAGCCAGAAGAGGAGAGAGGCCCAGAGAAGGAAGATATTGCTGGAAGCAACACCAAGAATAGTGTACAGGGGTCTTGTTCCTAGCTTGGAGCTGGGGGATGCTCTTGGGGCAGGTCCCCTCTCTCCAGGCACCGGCCGACCCACTGGGCAGTCGTGCTTCCCCAGGACGCAGCCCTCCATCCGTAGTTGGCTGATTCAGGCTCGCTGTCTCATGATCTCACTGTTGGGATTCAGAGATTCCCAACCATTTCTCTCTGGGACACAGTGGATGCCATGTTTGGCTTTGTTCTGGAGAAACGGGGGGAACAGTTCTGCCAAGAAGGACAAGAGCAAAGTGGACGTTCAGGAAGAAGCTGAAAGAAAGGCCCCAGAGGGAGAACAGCCTGCCTGGCTTCTTAATGGCTTTCAAGACCCTGGTTCTGGTTCTTCTCGAAGCCTGGCTGTCCTCTGCCCTTGGGTTCCACAAAACATCTTCGAAGGCTCGTATTAAGGCCCCCACTACAAAAAAAAAAAAATGCTACATATGTGAATGGCTCCATTCGAACCCTAAAAGTTGTTTACTTTCCCTGTTCTTTAAAAAGAAATTTTTTTCTGATTATAAACACATGTTCCTCATAGAAATTTTAATTAGCTTCCTTCTGATTATAAAAACATTTTTGTGGGACGCCTGGGTGGCTCAGTGGGTTAAGACGATGCCTTCGGCTCGGGTGTGATCCCAGGGTCCTGGGATCGAGTCCCGCATCGGGCTCTCTGCTCGGCAGGGAGCCTGCTTCTCCCCTCCCCTCTCTGCCTGCCTCTCTGCCTACTTGTGTGATCTGTCTGTCAAATAAATAAATAATCTTAAAAAAAACATTTTTGTTAGGTCTATACATCCTGAGAAATATAAAATGAAAATTAAATCACGTATAATGAGATGCATACCCATATTCAACAAAAGATATGCACCAAGATGTTCGCAGCAGCTCTATAAAGGCCCCAAACTGGAAACTATCCAAATGCCTATCAAGAGGAAAATGGGGGAAATAAATTGTGTTTTTTTCCACATGCTGGAACACTTGTGAAAACTGATAAAAGGAAACCTCATTTAAAATGGAGTCAGGAGGGGCGCCTGGCTGGCTCAGCCGGTTAAGACCCTGAGTCTTGGTTTCGGCTCAGGCATGCTCTCCCCGTGGCAGGACTGAGCCCCAGGTTGAGCCCCACCATGAGCTCTTCACTCAGGATGGAGTCTGCTTCCGATTCTTCCCCCCCCCCCCTCCTTTCCCCTCTGCCCCGACCCCCCCCCCTCTCTCTCAAAGTAAATACACAAATTAAAACAAAAAAATCAGAATAGGGGCGCCTGGGTGACTCAGTCTTAAGCCTCTACCTTTGGCTCAGGTCATGAATCTTGGGATCGAGCCCCGCATCAGGCTGCCTGCTCAGCGGGGAGCCTGCTTTTCCCTCTCCGGCTCTGCTTGCTTGTGCTCTCTCTTTTGCTTTGTCTCTCTCTGTCAAATAAACAAATGAAATCTTTTTTAAAATAAATAAAATAAAAATAATCAGAATAAAATGGAGTCAGGAGGCCAGAAAGGCGAGCTCCCATGCCCCACCATTCACGGTCAATTGCAGACCCCAGCAGGAAGAAGCCCACACTTGACCACCCAAGGAGGAGGAAGAATGATTTTCTCCTTGCCCAGCCAATGAGCAGCTGGCACAGTTCAGGCCATGAAAAACCACCACACTCTGAATTCCCAGTTTCCTCCAATGGACTTTTTTGTATATAACAGCCTCTCCCAACTCTCTCCTTTCCTCTCCAAAAGAGCCTCCTTTGTTTGCTGCTTTTGCCTTGGTTTGTGTGTCCTGAAATGCAATTCTCTGCTGTTCCTGAATGAACTCATTTTTGTTGGTGTAATAAGTTTATTTTTTAAGATTTTATTTATTTGGGGCGCCTGGGTGGCTCAGTGGGTTAAGCCTCTGCCTTCAGCTCAGGTCATGATCCCAGGGTCCTGGGATGAGCCCCGCATCAGGCTCTCTGCTCCGCAGGGCGCCTGCTTCCCCCACCCCTCCCGCCTGCCTCTCTGCCTACTTGTGATCTCTGTCTGTCAAATA
>RCUC01124987.1:0-24073 GCA_003697995.1 Taxidea taxus jeffersonii | reverse complement strand
TTTTTTTTTTTTCTTTCCTTCCCTTTAGTGTCATTATCTTCCTAAGGCACAATACTAGAATATTCGTTCTGAGTAAGCTACTCTTCAAGGTAATTAGCTGGACCACAATCCCTAGAAACTAGGTTCTTCCTCTAATACCTATTCCTTTCAGATTCATTCATTTTCTCCTGTCCTTTGGTCTCTATTTGATAGAGAATCTTCATCTCTATGAAATGCCAAAAGACCTTTACCTGGAGACACTAAATAAAATAGAGGCATGAAGAGGTGAAGATCAAATGACTTTTGTACATATTGTGACTCTGATATTGGGTACCATTGGGAATTTGGAAATTTGGTGTTGACTAATGTTATGGCCAACGGATCTGCAGAATAAAATAGTCCCTGAACCTATTAGCATGGTGTCGGTGGCTCCAGAAAGACAAGTTTTATCATAGACACCTTATAGGAATCTGAAGTAATGTTATGAAAGAATGAAAAATACATTGGGGAACAGCTTGGAAACTGAAGTACATTTTGATTTAACTCACATTAACAGAAATGTAATGTAAAAGTGAAAGGATCTAACAAAACCATTAATAATTAAAAAATAATTACAGATAGTCTATCCTTACTATTCATAACCACTCAACACTTTAGACAAAGAAAACGGAATACTCTTAATGGGAATGAGATGTGAGCAGACTGCTAATGAGAAGTTAACCAAGGACTGCGCATTTGTCAAAGGAGACAAGTTTCCTTGTTTCCCCCCACCTGCATATTTTAATTCTCTGAGTTAGCTTGGACCTTCCTCTTCCATCAGCATATATACTGCATGTCAGAGTTTATGCAACAAAAATCTCTTGAGCAATAACAATACAGACTTTATCAAATTCTGAAGATCAGGGGCACCAGATGGCCTGTCTATTAACCATCTTCATTGACAAATATTTATGGGTAATAAGAGATACATGCCTCTGTAATAGATTTTGGCAAATAGATTTGCCACCAAATTTTGGAACTCCCATCCCACCAGGATTTCACAAAACAATGACCCTCTAAAGACAGCAGTTTGTTCCTTTCTCCTTGTGGTCATTAAAAAATAATAATAATCATCCTTTAATGATTCAGTGTTAAGCTTTTTCTTGTACTCTTTCTTCACCAAAGGAGTTGCATTCTGGATTAAAAAAAAAAAAAAAGATTGTGAGTGTATTTTTCTGTTACCTAAATTGTATTTATTTTCTTTCCAGTATGTATTTTTTTATGTCAGAAGTCTTTAGAGCAGTATTCTACACATAACCATGCAGTGAACCTTTAGTCGTGCACTAGGTGCATGATTAAAAAGGGTGTTGGGAAGGAAGATACTGTGACTCCATTCTGATCTTCACGCATATTCTTCTTTATTTTGTTTGAGAGACACATGGGACTGCCCCTAGAGTGCTCTGTTTATGTTTGGAGGCACTGGGAGGAAATCAAAGCAGACTGTTGGAAAGCAAACTTCACTGCCTCTTTTCAGAGATAAAGGGAAATCTTACAAAAGGAGAGATTTGCAGACATACAACTGGAATTCAATGAAGTCATGGCTGAGGCATCTGCTGGGAAGCCACCAGGAAGTGGAGACCTACAGCCCATGTCAAATCTTCTGCATCTAAAGAATTTGAAGCCTCCTTCCTTCTTTCCCCATTCCCAAAAGAATTAGAAACAAAACAACATGCCTTTTGTAGGAAACAGAAAAACCTAAGGAAAAATGCTAATAGATTGAGTACAAAGATGATAATTACTTCTTAGCTATATAAATTTGAGTTGAGCATAGGTATCCACTCTCAATTTTTTAATACAGCCGAAGGACATTACAACAACAATGGCAACAAACTCACCTTTAAACATTTATCCTTTCATGAATTTACATATGGCCTGTGATTTGTCTGTAAATCTCATATATATGAAAGTGTGCAAATCCATGGTAGAATTATACAGTATTTGTACCCACGTATGTGTCGTCATCTCCCTCTTCTTTTCTCTCCTTTTATATGTGTATACAGATCATCAAGATATAACTCAACCAACATGTGTTCTGGAATATATTATACCTTTGTGCCTTGACTAGTTTTTCCTAATGTGCATGTAAGACATTAAAGAGCTCTAGCATTATGACAAGAATGCTGTATTTGAGAGTACTAAGCTCTCTTCAAAACACAAATGCTTTTTACTTTATGATGCTACATGCTCATTACACCCCTTCTTTGCCTTTCAAGGGCAAAACCAAAATAGACATTATCAACATAGTGCTTATCTGGCATATTCTTATCCTCACATTTCATTGGTTTCTCCTGGCCTCCATTCACTGGTCTGGACCACATGATCAGCCATTTCTATAGTAACCCTGTTAGTTACCTTGATCTCTTTGTTCCTTTATCTTTCCATTATCAAACTACCTATTTCTCCACATTTGCATACAGACTACTGATAAATACACACTATTACAGAAATACATATTATGTATTTCTGTAATAACTTGGCACTCAATATCATCTTCAACCTTCTTCTGGTGTTCCTTCCTCTGCTGCGGTCTGTAAAGCTGAAAACTGTATTTCCCAGACTCCCTTACAGCTCTGGGACTGTCTTTGATTGAGAGGCAGAGGCATGGATTATTTCTTCTCTATTGGTGTGAATCTAAGATGAGTGGTACTTTATAGCCAACAGTTGTGTGCTGCAAAAAATGGTATATTCCTGAGGTCTGTGCTTCACCAATGCTCTTCTTCTCCTTATTCCCCTCCTTCCTGATTGTGGTAGAGCTCACAGCTTTCCTGGCAAGCTAGCACTGCACTATGGTTCTGGGAGTTATTCCCAGAAGTTCAGCCCAGAGTTGCCCACTACAGCCTTTCCAAAGATTTGTAAACATCTACCTGTATTCAATCTCTCTCTGCTTAAAATAGGTTAAGTACTTTCTGTTGCAACACGAAACTAAACCCTGACTGATAGGCCAGCCTTAGCATTATTTTCTCTATCACTCAGTATTATTTTTGCTCACCTTTAGTTGACTCTCCATCTCATTCCCTACAGAATTTATTGCCAACATTTCTACTTCTGCCACAACTTTGAACATACAACTTTGCCCCACAGTTTACTAAGAAAATAGTTTACTACCACACATTCTCTCAAGTTTTCGACTGCCATCCAATCATTTGATCCTATGTTTTCACCCAATGTCTCCTCCTGTGATTCTGCCATAAGTGTTAACACCCTTCCTCAAGTTAACCCTCCATGTGTTCAGGATTTTTCACCCTTTCCCCTCCTTCAGAATTTTGCACTATCAATTTAATCTTTTTATTTAATCTTCAATTCTACTTCTCCCATCTATCTTTTCTATACCACAATTGTATTCAAGTAGCTTTGGCCATAAAATGTAAATAAGACAAAAACTGCCTTTAAATCTCTTTTCTCCAGTATCTCTCAAAAGTCCTGCCACCAGATTTTGGAAATGATAGTTGCATTCACTGTCTCCTTCTTCTCACCATCCAATCACTTCTTCACTTCTGGAAAGTATAGCGTCCTTCAATCTCTACTGATGGTTCTGTCCGTTAGGGCACTCACTGATGCTCATGTAGTTTATGCATCCTGTGGTACTTCTCCTAAAAGTATGGGCTTCAAACTTTGAGTTTTGTGCTAGCTCTACCAGTTAATTGATTTCACTTTTCATTTCGCTTCTCTGAAAAATGTGCATAATAATAGTACATTCTTCTCTCAGACTATTTAGTGAATTAAATAGCATATTGTATATGGAAGGTTTAGCATATTTCCTTGTATGCAATAATCACCTAATAATACAATAATATCAATAATATTCTCTGCAAAATGTGAGGGCTGGCAATTCTCTCTTTCTTGAAAAGGATTGGCTTGGATCTAAGTATATGATTTGAAAAGGCAGAATGTGTCAACCTTAGCAGAATCATCATTTAAAAGGCTCTGTCCTTTCTTGGTATTCTTTGCCTACCCTTTCCTGTCCATAAAACAAGCTTCCCAATGGTTCATCTCCCCAAGGCAGTTTTATATATATATATATATGTATATATACATATATATATATGTTTATACATATGGGCTTATATGTCATTTGTTCATTATCTCAAAGACAAATTCAGAGAAGTAAGGGCTTGATTATTATTGGTTAAATTCCTTATCTTGTGCAGGGAAACCCAAATTTTTGCGACCAGGCTTTCCTTACTAGTTTAACAGCCTTTCTAATTTATTTCCTCAAAAAAAATTAATGAATTCTGAAAGAAAAACATACTCAATGTCAACGCCTGAGCATGTCCAATATTGTTTCTTTCCTCAAGTCAAGAGTATTCTGCATATCTACCTTCTGAGACACTGTTTCTCTTTCCCTCCCCTGGCTATTCTCCCATTTCCTGAAAGGTAGTGATTATTTAAGGATCTATCAACTCTAGTTTTGCTACTCCCTGTTAATTCCATCAATTTCACAGCTTCTACTCTTACCCCAAACTATATTACTCTGATCTCTTCGGAAGTCAGTTTCATATTCCAACAATTTATTAAATTTCTCTTTCTGGATACCTGCTCTATCTGCCAACCCACCTCCTACAGACTCATACCACTTTATCAATATTTCACTTAGGTATTTATTACTTTCCATTTCTATCCGTTTTTTTTTTTTCTTGTCTGATCTCTTATGTGAGACTGAGATTTCTGAAGGCAAGGTCTATGTTTAACCTCTTCAGTGTCCTCAAAATGCTTATCATTGCATCTTTTCTAGAGCAGGTGTTTGATACATATTCACTGGCTGACTGAATGGATGATCATTATGATAGCAAGTAACATGAATGTCATGCATTACAATTTCTAATCCCTAATTAGAAATTACTACTAATTAGAAATTACTAATTAGTAATTACATTACTAATGCTTGTTTTTTTCTAAATCTTTTCAGTACTAGACGGAAAGTTAAAGTAAGTGGAAGACTGAGAGAAAACATTTGCATTGGCTAAAAGCTACAAAGGAAAAAGATAGATTATATCAGTCTCCCCTGTAAACTAACATGAAAAGAAATCTAAGAAAAAAGTGGACAAAGGATATCAATAGACAATTTATAGGTTGACAAAATCTAGTGCTAACTAGGATTGGAGAGATGCCAAATCTCACTAAGTAACAGGACAAATGTTAAATAAAACAGTGAAGTAATACTTTATGACTATCACCGTCATAAAATTGGAAAGTTAGATAATGCCAAAAGTTATTAAGGATATCATCATGTTGGTAGAAGCATGATTATTGGATGGCTACTGAGAAAAAGAAACTGGCACACCTTAGGAAAAAAGACCATGCAAAAACCCTCTGGTCTACCAATTACACCACTGGGTTATACTTCAAAATAATTTTCTACAGCTCCAAAAGGGAGTATGTTTGAAGATGTTCCTATTGGTGTTGTTTATAATGGCAGAGAAGTAGAGGCAGCAGATAGAAGCAGTGACTCTTATGACACTATAGAAACACCTCAAGAAGTTGAGTGAAAATGGAACAGGTCCTTTGATATAATATACACAAAAAAAGCTGAGTATTACATATACAATCACACACACACACACACACACACACACACACACAAACCTGTGTATTTTTCAAGGAGATATCTATACCCAAGGACCTATCCAACTCATCAGACTAAATGCCATTGAATGGCAGGTATGTAACTGGGATATAAATTCATTCATTAAGACATATCAAGGACCTTAAAAGAGTTCATTTCCTTCTATGAACCTTACTTCTAAGAATCTCTCTTAAGAAAACAAAAAATTCACAAAAAAATGAAAGGCAGTTTTGTTTATAAGAGTAATGTCTGATACTGGAGAAATCATTTAATATGCTGAAGTACAACTATATTATTAAATAGCGTTCAACCACTACAATATTTTCAGAGAATATTTGTGTTCAGAAGAAGTATATAGATATACAAAAACAGTGAAAAAGTATTTCATTTTAAGTGTTCATCGTGAGAGATTTAAGTTTTCCAAATTGTCTACAATAAGCTTTTATTCCTCTTATTACCAGAATTATATGTGTGTATAGATTTAGATATAGTTATAGATATAACTTTCCCAGGTTGCATACTTTTTCATATAAGATTCATTGCATCTCTTATTTAAACTGCTGTAACTAAGTGATCCATCAGCTGAACCATCAACTAAACTCATTCACTATCACTAGCTGCAGTGAATATTTATAGATCAGAAATGGTATTTAATTGACTTCAGAAGGATATATTCAGCCATCTAAGTTTTATAGTACATCTCTGAAATGTGGAAAAGCTCATAAGCTTTTATAGAGAAGCCAGTCTTGCCTATCAAACACACAGCTGGGGATCCCACACAATGATCCTCTAAATATGGCCTAAATCATTTCAACTGCAATGCATAAGCCTTTCTTTGCCTATGGCTGGACCAAGATGCTTCCTAGGCAGCTAAGAGATGGGACAAGAAGGGGTTTATTATAAGACTCCTTATTTTCATCCTTCCCAATTCTTTATTAGGGAAAAGAAAGCACACTATTTTAGTTTAAAGGAAAAAGACACTTTATTAAGAATTAAAATAGTATATCTAATCTCAGAGGCAGGATCCATTACATTCTCTACCTTGGATTTCCTAGATGATACATAGAGATCTTCTGTAAATTAGTTGTTATTGTTGTTTTTAATTGAAAAAAACAATATATGATGATGATTGCATTTATGCTCAAAGTGATGTGGTAACTTCTATCTTTGACCACTCTATTAGCTGCAAACACATGGCAAAGTTAGAAAATATGTATATATATAAGAAGAAAACCCATAAGGGCATGATGAGGAAGGATCAGTGATGGGAAGGGAACAAAGCAATTACTCACAGTTCTCCAGGAGGGTAGTTTCTGGCTCTTTGATAAGAACACTGGATTCAACTGCACACATATCACATCACATCACATTTCATGACAAAGGTTCAAGTGCAAACTGGTGTTATTATGTGGACTTATATTCTCCCAGCAACCAAGGAATGTCTTGACAGTGAACCATTCACATAAGATTGTTTGGTTGCATGCTTTTAATATATGGCAGGAATAATGTGTTCCATATTTTTCTCATTACATCTCTTAATATTCTTTACTTAGTAATTCACTACAAATTACTAATTGACATTCAAATATTTCTTCAAATGAAACTCATAATGGAAGAACCCAAAAGATTAGAAAATTCTTCGTCTTGATTCTACTTAGAATGAATGGCCACAGAAAATCTATAGTGAAAAGAAAATGTAGAGCTAAATAGTTCTCTCATAAAATTAATTTGTAACTGAATTTGCTAAATTAACACAAGTGATTTTTTCAAATTATCAACTTAATGGTCCAAATTACTTATTCCACATAGTTTCTCCACCAATATTTTTATACTGATTCTAGAAAGACAACTAATTAATATAAAACCAAGTATGCTAAGTCCAGATAAAATCTAAAGTGATATTTCAGCCTTAGGTAAAGTTCATAATTTTATTACTATACCATTGGCATGTGGGTAAACTGAATTTCTTCATCCATCCCAACTGTTTATTAGATAAGTGTTTATTGAGTGCCTACTCTATTAAGCAGTATGCTAGGATAGCTTAAGAGAGAATGAGAATATACCTATGACGATGTGAAATAGATAGCTGCGCTGGGGATAGGAGAGGTAGGCTACTACAGATCACTCATGGCTACTTAGGGATTCCACAAGAGGGGAAAACTGTTATTTCACCCATTGGCTGGATACTTACTAAGCTTACGAATTTTCAGACCAAGCCCCAGTTGAAAGGTATGGTGAGGGAATTTTTTGAAAAGCTTTCCAAGGGTAGTCCTTTTAACATAAGGACTGGGTGGCTGGATGGCTCAGTCAGTTAAGTGTCTGCCTTCAGCTCACGTCATGATCCTAGAGTCCTGGGATCGAGTCCCACATTGGGCTCTTTGCTCAGCGAGGAATCTGCCTCTCCTCTCCCTCTGCCCGTTCCCCCTGCTCACACTCTCTCTCTCTCAAATAAATAAATAAAATCTTAAAAAAAAAAACCATAAAGACTGGTGACTGCTCCTTATCTGGTGATTTCAGAAGGTGGGAAGCTTACTTGGAGGAACCCCCAGCAGTACAATGTGTAAGAATATTGATGATATTTCTGAATCTAATATCTTCTGATTCTATGAAATACCCTGTTGAGCAGTTTTTTGCTACCATTTCAGGAACTGAAACAAAGATAATTATAAAAAAATGAAACTTTTGAAGATATTGGAGGACTACAGGAATAATGAACTTTGGAGAACTAGGGGGATAACAATAAGAAATTAACAAGGATGTTATAATCCTGTAGATGGGAAAGTGTGAAGATATTCTATGGATCAGAGTATAAGGCAAATGGAAAATTCATCAGAAGAATAGAGGTGTTTTTCCTAGAAAATGATGACCAACACAGTTGCCTGAGTGATCCTGCAGATCGTAGCTGATTGACTGAACACATTGCCAAGGCTTTTTGCCTTGCTCTCTGTCCCCATCTAAAGGTTCTGAAGGAAGATGGAATAACTAAACTAGGACTATCTCTGACATTTCACTCAGATCAGGTTAACTATCAGGCAGGGAGCAATAGGCAGCCTTCTTTCACAATACATGAACAATCAGACAGTGCTTGGTGTCAGTGATCATGGAGGAAACTGCCAGCTCAGTCAGGGCCCCATCATCACGGTACTCATCTTTATATTCTGGGAAACATCACATAGATAGAGAGGACTGCATTGTCTTTCTGTCCAGACTTGTTGCAACATCAGTTATACACAAATCATTTGCACTCTAGAACAGGAATATTAAGCTTTTGTTAACACTTTTAATGGAAGATGGGGAAGGAATGGCCAGGGGGACACATGGATGGTCAGGGAGACAGATTCTAAGTATTCTATAGATTCTAAGTGTTCTATGTTTCGTCCACCAAGAAGATCTGGGCAGCTTTTTTTTTTTTTACTGCATCACACTTATGCTATTCTTGCCACTGTTAATCCTCTTCCATTACAGTTTAGACAAAAATTCTGTCCCTCTGTTTTAAGACTTACTTTTGATCTTAGCTTGGAAATGTTCAAATGGGTACAACCATCACCAATGATGGGGTTGAGAGGGAAGAGGGGAAGTAAAAAATGAAGCATCAGTCTTATAAAATAAAATAAAATAAAAATTTAAAAAAAGTACTGCTTGGATGGGCCATGCCTGAGAATGGAGAATTTAAAAAAAAAAAACAATGTGTGGGGGTGCCTGGGTGACTCAGTGGGTTGGGCCTCTGCTTTCGGCTCAAGTCATGATCCCAGAGCCCTGGGATCGAGCACCACATCTGGCTCTCTGCTCCATGGGGAGCCTGCTTCCCTCTCTCTCTCTGCCTGCCTCCCTGCCTACTTGTGATCTCTGTCTGTCAAATAAATAAATAAAATCTTTAAAAAAAACACAATGTTATCAATCATGCCAAAAACAGGACAAATGACCAAAAACAAGAGAAAAATTAGATGATAGAATGGACCCCATAGATGATACAGATATTTGAATTATCAGACAGGGACTTTTAAATAACTGTAATTAATATGCTTTAAGAAAGTAGACCACATTGAGATACCACCTTACACCAGTTAGAATGGCCAAAATTAACAGAACAGTAAACAACAATTGTTGGAGAGGACATGGAGAAAGGGGATCTCTTTTACACTGTTGGTGGGAATGCAAGTTGGTGCAGCCACTTTGGAAAACAGTGTGGAGATTCCTTAAAAATTAAAAATAGAGCTACCCTATGACCCTGCAATTGCATTACTGGGTATTTACCCCAAAGATACTGATGTAGTGAAAAGAAGGGCCGTATGTACCCCAATGTTCATAGCAGCAATAGCCACAATTGCCAAACTGTGGAAAGAGCAAAGATGACCTTCAAACAGATGAATGCATAAAGAAGATACGGTTCATATATACAATGGAATATTATGCCTCCATCAAAAAGGATGAATACCCAACTTTTGTATCAACATGGATGGGACTGGAGGAGATTATGCTAAGTGAAATAAGTCAAGCGGAGAGAGTCAATTATTATATGGTTTCACTTACTTGTGGAGCATAAGGAATAATATGGAGGACATTAGGAGAGAGAAAGGAAAAGTGAATTGGGGGAAATCAGAGTGGGAGATGAACCATGAGAGACTGTGGACTCTGAGAATCAAACTGGGGGTTTTGGAGGGGACGGGTGTGGAGGGATAGGTGAGCCTGGTGGTGGGTATTAAGGAGGGCATGTATTACATGGAGCACTGGGTGTGATGCATGAACAAAGAATCTTGGAACACTGAAAAAATTAAATTAAAAAAAAAAGAAAGTAGATAACAGTTGTAATCCATTTAAAAAATCAAATGGTGGGACACCTGTGTGGCTCAGTCCCTTAAGCATCTGCCTTCAGCTCAGGTCATGATCCCAGGGTCCTGGGAACAAGGCCCTGGGCTCCCAGCTCGGCAGGGAGTCTGCTTCTCCCTGTCCCTCTACCTTGCCCACCCAACATGCTTGCACATGCATGTGCTCTCGCTCTCTCTCAAATAAATAAATCTTGAAAAAATCAAATGGAAATCTAGACGTGTATAAAATAATAACTTATATTAAAAGTTCAGCAAATGTGTTTAATATCAAGTTAGATATAGCAGAAGAGAGGATCATTGGCCTGGAATATGGATTAGGATTGAATCATGGAAAGGAAAAAGGATGAAGTAGGCAGAAAAGAAGTATAGCTTCAAAAAACTTTACAAACTTCCAGCAGGATAAATACAAAGAAAACAATACTTAAGCATTTTATACTAAAACTCCTGCAAGCAAGGAGAAAAAGAAAGTCTTAACACAGCCAGAACCTCAAAGGAATGACAATAAAACTTACAGCAACATTATATGTTAATAAAAGTAACTTTTTTAAAAAGCAGACTTTTCAAGAAAAATGTGGAAATGAGACCTTTAAAGCATGGAAAGACAGTAGCTGCCAATCTGTAACCCAATTTAACTGAGAAAATATACTTGAAAATGAAGGTAAAATGAACACTCCAGAAAACACTGATTTTTTTTTTATCAACAGACTTATACTCAAAGAAATTCTTCAGAAAAAAGGAAAATAATCCAAGAAAGTAGCATTAAACTTCATGAAGAAATGAAGAGCATTGTAAAGGATTAATACAGGGTAAACAAGAATGTATACAGAATTATAATATATGACAACAACAGCACAGAAGAGTTGGAAGAGGTTAAATAGAGTTAAAATGTTCTAAAACCCTTGCATTATCAAAGAGGTGATAAAACACTAAAGTATAGTAAACACTTCTAAGGACTCATGTTATAATCTTTAGGTACTGTGAAAGGAATAATAAATGCTAATACAAAGGGGAAATATAATTTTTAAATATCTGATTAAACCAAAAGCAGTATGAAAGTAAGTAATAGGAGCCAAAAACCAAAGCCAGTAAGCAGGAAACAAATAGTAATATGGTTAATTTAAACTCAGTTTATTAGTAAGTACATTAAATATGAATGAACTAGATATTGCAATTAAACAGGCACCCTGTAAACAAGGGGTTAGCAAACTTCTATGCAATTGGCCAGCTAGCATTTTAAGCTTTGAGAGCCACATGTGTCTTAGCTCAATACTCTTTGTTTTTTGTTTATAAACCTTCAACATGTAACAACTATTCTTAGCTTAAAACACCAAACGACTATACAGTTAAGTTGTTTCTTGCTCAAATTACAGGGCCAATATTCTTATTAGCTAGGATGTAATATTTAGATATTTATCAAAGATCAATACACAAATGGTCATTTGCAAAAACTTTTAATGTTTTGTGTTTTTGAAAGTTTTATAGAAGAAAAGTGGATATCATTGAGATCTATAGTTTATAAATAACTATAGGTGTAAATACCAGTTTTACTCTTTTTTTTTTTTTTTCAGAAAAAAAAATGGTTGGAAGGAAAATTTTATCTTTATTTTTTTATTGTGTTATGTTAGTCACCATAAGTACATCATTGGTGTTTGATGTAGTGTAAATAACCATTCATTATGCATAGCATAATGCAGTGAATTTTTATTTGAGGTTCAAATGCTGGATTAAGCATTTTATGTACTATCATTTGGACACTGAAATATATTGTCTGAGATTGATAATTTAGGTTAAAAAATGTGCCCTTGTAAAAGTGTCACCACGCAGCGTGGGATAGAGACTATTTTCAGGGCCAGGTGTCCAATATATGAAAATATATTCAACCATATCTTTATGTTCTTACTTTTTTCTCCCTGAAAGTTATTTTAGTTCTTAAATAGGTACTCCTGCTATATTTGAAGATATTATTTTGAATGGAAATAATTCTGAAAATTACTATAGCATTAGAACAGCAATATAAAGATACACATTTGCTCTAAAATCTCAGTTCATTTTGTAAAACCCTAAAAGCTATAAGTAAATCTCTTGGATGTGTGAAGCCATGAATGAGTGAATCTCTACGGCAGTGAACACACACACACACACACACACACACACTCACACACGCAAGTGTTCAATTCCAGTTGGCACTTGATGTTTAAGTGCAAGTCTAAAATTTCCTTCCCTTTGCAGGTGAGATGTTACAAAATCCCCGGTGGTAAACTCATTTCCATTTTGCTTGTTTACATCCTTCATTCCTCTGGCAACCTCAGTCTCTTGCCAAATAACTGTCCCTACCATTTGGCCCGGTTGTTTTCTGGCAACAGAAAAAGAGAGGAAAATCATTGGAGATGTTCTTTCTGAGACCAAACATGTGAGGTTGCTGCAGTTGGCAGCTTTCAATTATTCTCCACTGACAAGAGTCCACAAAGAGATTTCAGGGGCAGCTCATCTTGTTCACTGAAGATTTCCCTAGGAAGGCATTTTCAGTAGGAAGATGGCCTGAACACCTCTTGCAAAGGACTGTTTGCATCTTCTGCCTTTTCTCGTTCCTTCTCCTGATTACTCAATTCCCTCCCACATCCCTCCCCGCCCCCCCACAGGGCCTTTCTGCTCCCGTTCTCCTCAAAACCAGCTCTCAAGAAAGGTTCTGATACCTTCTTCACATTACTGCTCTATCAGGCAAGCATCAAGCATCACCTTTTCTGGAAAAACATGCATTTTAACAGAGTTCCTCAAAATGACTCTCCCGTTGTAGAGTGTCCAATGTTAACAAAGAAGACAGTGGTGGAGAAGGGGAAGTGACAAATTGCCATTTATTCTACTTAATTCTTAGGGCGGACATGACCCAAAAAAGAGGCTAAACTACTTAGGTTCACTTGGTAAAACAGGCAGAGAGTCAACCTCTTTCCAAGTGAACTTAAACATGTGAACAGACAACATGGAAAACTGAAGACTATGTTGAGGTAGTGTCTTCCATAATTCAACATGCCTATATGTATCCCTGTGGGTATAAGACTGGTGAGCGATAACATATAAACAGAAGTATATAAATACATATATAAATATAAACATAAACATAACACATGAACATATAAACAAACATATATAACATATAAAGGAAATATATATTTAAATTTTACCTACTTGGGCCTTATTGCTCCCTTCAATTACTTTTTACCATTTTTATGGATCAAATAACAGAGCTGAAGAAAAACATGGCTTTAAAACGGTGAAAAAATATGAGGGATATAGCTAGAATCTTTTTCTGAAGGAAAGCAGTCTTGCTACTTGTGCAATTCGAGATGGCAGCAATTAGTTTCTTAGCAGGACCTAATCACTTGCACAAAGAGAAAACATATCACTTCAGATACAGAATCAGCATTTGATTTGATCAGCAGATTCCTAATTTGAAGAAAGAAAAATAGCTCCAGGGCCTGGGTGGGCCAGAGTAGTGAACCATGCATGTAAAATGCTGAGCCTTTGATTAGGAATATAAATAATTATTAGCTTATACCACATGGTGTTTCTCCTTTTCTCTCTCTCATGCTCTATATCTGCAGGGTATTTTATAAAATTTAACTGTGTGGAGGAGGGCAAACTAAAGGGCCCTTGGACCTCACTTGCCTCATACTAACACAGAATTCCAAGCGCCTTGCTTAAATGCAGATTCCTATTGTCAGAGTCATAGGGAAAATCATGGTGTTAGTTATGGATAGAATGCAGTAACATTTTGGAGATTCTGAGATACCTTGTTTCTGGTTCCTTTCTTTCTTTCTTTCTTTCTTTCTTTCTTTCTTTTTTTTTTTTTGCTGTTTTAAAAGACTTTTTTATTTTTAATTATTTTTATTAACATATAATGTATTATTTGCCCCAGGGGTACAGGTCTGTGAATTGCCAGGTTTACACACTTCACAGCACTCGCCATAGCACATACTCTCCCCAGTGTCCATCACCCAGCCACCCTCTCCCTAACCCCTCCCCCCAGCAATCCTCAGTTTGTTTTGTGACATTAAGAGTCTCTTATGGTTTATCTCCCTCCCGATCCCATCTTGTTTCATTTTTTCCTTCCCAACCCCCCAAACCTCCCACTCTGCCCTCAAATTTGTTTCCTTTTTTCTAAAATGAAAACTAATTGTATACTCAAAGAGTAAATACCGATATATTGTGTTTTAGATAATAGTGGTTTAATGCCAAAATTACCACTGGAATTATGCAGCCTTTTTTTTTTTTTCTGGACTTCTTACATACAGGATTAATCTCGATCAAGTAATTCTTATTCTCCAGTGATATAAAGCAGTACTATTACCTTAGTTTCTTAGTAAAAGAAAAATAGAGTGTATTTGGGCTAAACATTTTTCTGAGAATCATAACATTGAAATTTGATAGAGTCACTTTTTTGGACTTTAAATTTGAGGAAAGTTTGCCTGAATATACAGCTATACAGAATAACATGGGAAGTGTGGGTAGTTGTTCAAAAAATTCCACATCTACTCTCAGTCCTTCTCCTCTCTTGGGAGAGTTAGTGGAAATATCTCAGATCCACGCTACATTGTGTGTGTCAGTTGAAGGGACTAACCCCCTACACAGAAATGATAACCATTTTACACAGGGCCAGGCTTCCTTTCTGTATCTAATAATGCAAATGTCAGACCAGACCCCTCAGCTCACCTCCTTAACATCTAAAAAGATTATGTTTGCTCAGTCCTTGACTGAGACAGCAAATGAATATATTGACCTCGACCTTATGATGAGCAGTTTATTTTCAGCTAATTTAAATAAGAAATAATGCCCAGTGTCAGTTTGTAGTTTACCTTCAATGAAGTTGCCATCCCGAGGTTATGAACCAGTGCCTGTCAGGATCTCATTCATGGCTCATTGTCCTACTTCTGTGTCTCTGATCCCCCATTTTGTTCCTCATTTTATTTTGACCCACATTCATCTGGCCACTTTCAAACACTAATATTTATTCAGTAATGGTAGAAAACTTGAGTCACTTTGTCTACAACCATTCAAAGTTCTTTCCTTAGACTATTGGCTTTCTGTTTCTTAGCAGAGCTCATGAATTTTTGCCTTTTATGCTTCAATCTTGTCCCTGATTTCCACTGTTCAAGTGCAGCAACGCAAGAGATGAAAGAGGAAGTCTCTCCTGGGTCACACTCATTGTACATGATCTTTTCCTCCCCTTGTGTACCTCCTGAAACATGGAGGGGTTTAATAGTTCACCATGGCTATAGGTAAGACTAGAAAGAAATCTTTCAACCTAGAGTTGTGTGGAAGGCTTTTTCCATTATTCAAAACTTTAGTTCCTTCTTGTTCATATTAAAGGTTCCTGCTGTCAAGGAAGCATTTTCCATGGTGGAGAGAATTTGGTGGTTATATGTACAGAAAGGATAATTAGTAACACAATCCAAGTCTTTTATGAAAAAAATGAATTTTGTTTGAAGTCTTTTATTTCACGAGTAGAATGCATCTTTAGAAAGTTTAACTTTAAATGTACAATAAAGAGGTTTTTAAAGTGTAGATGTGTTTTAAAATATCAAGAATAGATTTATATTTTTAAACATTCTCAGTGTAGCCTGCTCTGGAGGGAAGATGAAAAGTAGAGGTTTAAAGTATTATATGTTCTTCCTACCAGTCATACAACTCTATAAACTTCATAAGACAAAAAAAAATTCAGTCATTCACTTGATAGAAATTTATCAAATGCTTGCTATGTGTGAGATATCATTTTTAGATGCTATGGAATCAACAATGAGGACGATAAACTCCGTAACTGCCAATCTAGTGGGATAGCCAGGTAATTAACAAATGGCCTAGTAGTTGTATAAAATGAGATCTTTAAAAACAGTGAAGAAAAATAAAAGAGGGCAAGGAAATAGAGAATATCAGGTTGTGCTATTTTAGATCAATTTGGCTTGGGAAGACTTCTTTAGAGGAAGAGTATTCTAGAAAGATGGAAGAGTTGCACAGTCTTGAGGCAAAGGAGAGCCTGGTCCTTGAAGGAGAGCAAGGAGGCCAGTATGACCAGAGCATGATGAAGGGGCTGGGAGGTGGAAAACCTCACAGAATGCTTGTCTTGGTGGGGCCAGTATACTTTAAGTCTTGCACGTGGCTTTGTGGGTCAAGAAATACGATTTTCATCAGCTTAACCCAAGGTAATCATCAAATTTAGGGTCCCTGAGTCACACTAATGAAGCAGAGAAGAGGCAATTCTTTTTTTTTTTTAAGATTTTATTTATTTATTTATTTGTCAGAGAGAGAGAGAGAGAGCGCACAAGCAGGCAGAGGCGGAGAGAGAAGCAGGCTCCCTGCTGAGCAAGGAGCCCCATGCGGGACTCGAACCCCGGACCCTGGGATCATGATCTGAGCCGAAGGCAGAGGCTTAACCGACTGAGCCACCCAGGTGTCCTGAGGCAATTCTTTTTTTTTTTTAAAGATTTTATTTGTTTATTTGACAGAGAGAGACACAGCAAGAGAGGGAACAGAAGCAGAGGGAGTAGGAGAGGGAGAAGCAGGCTCCCTGCTAAGCAAGAAAGCCCGATGCAATGAGGGGCTCAAGCACAGGACCCTGGGATCATGACCTGAGCTGAAGGCAGGTGCTTAATGACTGAGCCACCCAGGCGCCCTGAAGCAATTCATTTGTTTAAGAAATATGTAACTATGCATTGGGACACAAATTTCACTCAGACAGCCTACTCTGCTTCTGTAGGATTATTCACATAGGAAACAAGATTATAATCAAAAGATTATTTAGTGAGTGTGAATCAGAGCCAGGGATATTCTTAATGGTTAGTGTTATTGAGTTGTGATAAGGTAAAGTATCCATTTCAAATAGAATTAATTTAATTCAGCAATTGTCTGTTGAGCATCCTCCTAAGCCCTGCCAGGAGGTCCCAGCAGCTGTGATGCCCAGTTTGTGCAGTCTTGTACCTAGACAGTCCTGGAGACATAATGACAGGGGCTTGCTTTCTGAGATTCTTGCTGCCGCACCCTGATGGTTCTTTCCTCGGGACCAGTCAGGGTCCCATCTGTGAAACTAAGACTTTCTAGATGCTACTGCATTTCAGCTCTGCCTTTATGGGACCTGCACAGCATCCACATTGAACTTTTATCCCCAAATCTCTTTAGTCACACTTTACAGTCACTTAGGTAACTACTATAGTTGGTACTTCTGTTCATTATGTTGATACTTACTAGATTCACCCCTTTAAAATGGAATGACCACTCTTTTAAGAAGTTAACTTTTTCATGTATAAAACACATGTACATAGTATGCAAGTCAACACTACAAAAGGATATGTGGTAAAAATCTCAGCTTTTTATCTCTCTCCAACTTTTTTTTTTCTGCTGCTGAAACCTAAGGAGGGTGCTTGGAAATCACGTTCTGGGTTAGGTTCTTCTCATTTATGTCCTCCCAGCACCCCATACTGTTCCTCTCAGTAGCACATTATTTTTGCTTACTTGCTTGTATCTATTATAAATGATCAGCTTCCTGAGCGATGGGATATTCTCTGTCTTATTTTATTGCCAGCATCTAGCACAGTGTATGTACCTTAGCACATGATATAATAGATATTTGTTGAATGAATAAGTATAATTATAAATAAATATAGTAAATGTACTATACAGTAACTAACGGTTTTATTGTTAAGTTACTAACAGTTAATGATTTACTAATCCACTTACATTGGTCCTCAACCAATGACTAATGGGAAGTAGGGTATAAATATCCAGTTCTTTTGCCCCTAGGGTGGGATAACTCAGAGGCATGTGTCCTACATTTGCTCCTAGGATTTTAAAGCAAGATTAAGACTCAGTTATCTATAATGGCAATTTTTGGAAAATGTACTAGCTGACACCAGTGCCCTGAAATTAACCTTGTTGTCTCTAAGTGACCCAACTTAGAACATATGTTCATCCTGAACCAATCACTGTTCCTGGTCTGACTGACTAGACTTGGGTCACATGTCCACTCTTGGCATCAGGGGTGGAATAAACTTTACCAGAATCACAAAGATTAAAAATGATAAAGAAAATAAAATCAGAGACCATTTCCAGAAAGTATTGTGATTAGATGTGGAACAGCCAAAGAACAACTATGTTCCATTATAGACACAGGTCTAAGAGTCACTGAAAAAGAAGAGATTTTTTTTTTCATTAGGATTTATAGCTGGTCTGAATTATTTATCAGGCCTTCTAAAAAAATAATATTTCTCTATTTAAACTTTTCCAGAGAGCATAAAATGAAAGATTCCTTTCTTAAGTAAAATAGATATTTTTTTTTTGGTTGGAGCATGATAACAACCAGCCCCACTGAGGCCATAGGCCAAGCATTTGGCTTTTACAAACGTATTGAAATATTATTCACCTCTGCAAATATAGCTGAATTGATAAGATTTTTCAAAACTGTATTTGGAGAAGTTTTAAAAAAGATAAATATTTTGAAAAAGTTTGTGTCAGCAATTCAACGTGTTTGAAGTTTCTCACATTAAAAGACCTAAAACTGAGCACCTGAGTGGCTCAATGGGTTAAGCCTCTGCCTTCAGCTCAGGTCATGATCTCAGGGTCCTGGGATCGAGTTCCACATCGGGCTCTCTGCTTGGCAGGGAGTCTGCTTCCTCCTCTCTCTGCCTGCCTCTCTGCATACTTGTGATCTCTCTCTGTCAAAAAAGTAAATAAAAAAATCTTAAAAAAAAAAAGACCTAAAACTAAGCTTTTCCTTAAAATGTTCTTTTTTGTTATCAATAAATTCCTCAAACCTAAAGAATTAGCCTTCTCACTGAACATTCCTACTCCTTTTAATATCTCTGATACATGCACATAGAATGAAAGTCAAGTACTATCACAGGAACACTGTATTTCTTACTAATTCAGTATGTTCAAATATAAGAATAATAATATTTCCCATCTTCAATTTACAGTTTAATTAGTTACAGAATCACTGACTCTTGTGGAATGGACGGATAGCTAAATCTTACCTCAAGACTGGTTATTTGGTTAGTTCTTTCTTTCTTTCTCTCTCTCTCTCTTTTTAAGTAATCTCTACACCCAACTTCGAGCACAAACCCAAGATCAAGAGTCACACACTCTACTGTGGTTAGTCATCTCTTAAATCAAGATGCATAATAGAGGCCTGTTCTCTGAGCACATTCTCTGAAGGTCTCCCTCTTAGATACAGCAAACAGGAAGTGCATCTACACTATTCCCAAGAAGTTCGGAGAGGGGAACAACCACTTATTCTTTCATTGACCAATTTTTCCTAATAATAGCTTGCAATAGAACATAAAATGCTGGTGAGAAAGTATTAATTAGAAAATTGGAGAATTGGTTGAGTGGCATTTCCCTATTGTCTTTGGAGAGTACCTTCAGGTTGGGACAAAGAAAATGACTGTATCTTAAAGACTAAATCTCCTCCTGGGCCTATAGGGATCAAGAGAATGATTGAAAAGAGATGACCAGAAAGAAAGATCAAAGTATTCCTCCAGACCTGATGTGACATAGAAATAAAACCACAAAACCCCCCAAAGTCAGGGAGAGTTGGTAGGGAAACATCAGAGAAATATTTTTGAGCATAGAGGACAGCAGTGAGGAAAGAGGGAAAATTTCTACAAAAGCCAATATATGCAAAATAGAAACACATATTTTACATACAATTTTGTATTTTCCTTAGACACCCATATACAAAAATCCTGTCCTTCCCTTCCTATGCTGTCTTGGACATTTATGTTCCCAGGATGGTTGACTGGAGCACAATTAAGGCCTGCTTGACTTGAGTTGTATCAATGTAAAGGAGAGTTTACTTTGAACAGAAAGAAGAGACTTTGTGGGGATAGTAATTTCTGGAATGAAATTCTGGCTTGACATCTGTTCCAGATTCACCAGCAGCTGTTACTTACCTACTTACAGGCAGCTGGTGAGATGGCAAAACACAGGATGTGTGAGAGAAGGAGCTAGGAGAACTCAATCTCTCTATGCTACCCCCTCCCCTCCCCACCCCGCTCTCCTTTTCTCCGCCCCCCCCCACCTACTGAGTTCCACTGGGGTCACACCATCATTCCCTCTACACCAGTGTCCTCAATTTTGCCTGTACATTAGAACTACCCAGCAGCTTAAAAAATCCTGACATTCAATGTATGCCCTAGATCTCTAAGAATCTCTAAGAATAAGATCTAGGCATTAACAGTTTGTAAAGCTCCGAAGGTAACTACAGTGTGCAGTTAAGACTGAGAACCATTGCCCAGAACCCTAGGAATTTTGCTTCATTGCTGGTAGGAATTAGAGATGATGTCAAGTGAAGATATAAAGAATAGAAGCATCTGGGAAAAGACATGTGGGAGACAAGGGAGAAAGGAAGTGTTACATTTCTCAAAGACTTGATCATCTTATAGAGGACATATTTTTGGAAGAATACTGGTGTTAAGACATAATAAAGGGCACCTGGGTGGCTCAGTTGTTAAATGGGTGCCTTCGGCTCAGGTCGTGATCCCAGGCTACTGGGATGGAGACCCACGTCAGGCTCCCTGCTTAGCGGGAAACCTGCTTCTCCCTCTCCTGCTCCCCCTGCTTGTGTTCTCTCTCTCTCTCTGTATGTCTCTCTCTGTCAAATAAATAAATAAAAAATTTTTAAAAAACATAATAAAAGTAAAGCTAGGACATATTAAAATCATGTTTATAGCTGTATTCTTTAAAACAATTCAGAATAAATTCAATTGTCTTCTACTCACAGCACTTTGAGCATAAGATATATTATACCCACATCCACATACCCACTGCGTTTCAGTCAATACTAATATTAATGCTTCAATTCACAGTTATAAAGAACTTTTCATGTTCATTATGTTGTTTGGTCCCTACCAAGTCCCTGTAAAGTAGGCATTACTTTATTATTTCCGTTTTACAGATCATAACTATCCCAGTGATTTATGATTATAATTATGATTTAGAGAAGTTAATACTTAGCCAAAATTTACCAGTAAATGCCAGTTCAAGTCATAACTTGAACTCAGGCCTTCTGACTCTAAGTGGGTGCCCTTTTCGCCATATTTGTATGGACTCTGTATTTTTGCTAATGCAACCAAGATGTCACTCAGTGTTTTCACTTCTTTTTTAAATATTTTATCGCTTCTCGGCCTTTTGGCTAAGATCAGGTGTAAATATTTATTTATTTGAGAGACAGTGTGAGAGAGAGAAGGAGCATGTGATTGCAGAAAGAGCAGAGGGAGAGGGAGGGAATCTCAAGCAGACTCCCCGCTGAGCATGGAGCCCAACTTAGGACTCCATCCCATGACTTTGAGATCATGACCTGAGCCAAAACCAAGAGTCAGATGCTCAACCAACTGAGCCACCCAGGAGCCCCTTGTTTTCCTTCAGTTTTTTATAGCAGCTTTATTGAGATATCATTCACATATATGAAAGTCTCCTTTTTAACGTGTACAATTCAGTGGTTTTTAGTATATTCTCAGAGTTGTGCAGCTATAGCATCAATCTAATTTTAGAACACTGCCATCATTCCATAAAGAAACCCCATATCCACTAACAGTCACTCTCTGTTACTGCTTCCTTCTAGTTTTTGGAAAAATGTAGTATAGTCATACAGTGGAAAATCATTCAGAGTGTCAACACAGACTACAACACAAATGAACCTTGAAACATTGTAGGAAGTGAAAGAAGCCAGTTACAAAAGATCACATATTGTATGGTTTCATTTACATGGACTGCCCAGAGTAGGCAAATCTATTAGCTTTTTAAAAACATTACAATAAAATACACATAACATAAAATTTGCAAATTTAACCATTTTTAAGATGGTTAGTAATAATTAAAAAATGTTATTAAGTACATTCACATTCTTGTTTAACCATTACAACTATCCATCTCCAGAACTTTTTCAACATCCCAAACTAAAACTCCATTCCCATTACACCATAACTTCCCATTTTCCCCTTCCTGCAACTCCTGGTAACCACCCTTTACTTTCTGTCTCTATAAATTTATCTACTCTAGGTACCTCATATAAGTGGAATCATACAATATTTGTCCTTTTGTGTTTGGCTTACTTCACATAGCATAATGTCTCCAAGGATCATTCCAGTTGTAGCATATGTCAGGATTTCCTTCCCTTTAAAGGCTGAATAATATTCCTTTATACATATAGATCACCTTTTGTTTATCCATTCATTTGTCCATGGACACTTGGTTGCTTTCACCTTTTGGCTATTGTGAGTACTGTTGCTGTGAACAAGAGTATACAAATATCACAAATATCTCTGGTCCCAACTTCAATCATTTTGGGTATATATCCTGAAGTGGATTTGGAGTTGCTGGGCCATATGATAATTCTATTTTTTAGTTTTTTTGAGGAACCACAGTACTATTATCATCAGCTTTTGTAAGCAGTCACGGGAGCTTACAGTATCCCCATATCCCCATTCCCTGAATACTTTCATCTTCTCTATTTTTTTATAGGGAGGCAGGCCAAACCTGCTGGACAATAGTTAAATTCCAGACTTTCAAACAAAGAAGTTAGAAACAAACAACTTAGCAACATATTCCCCACCAAGAGCACTGCTTTCCATAAACTATCAAATTAATGAAAAGTCTTATTTTTTAAAATTCAGTGACTAAAACCAATATCATTCTGTTTATTGTCTGTTAACTTAAGGAAAGTTTTTAAAGGATTACTTTACTTTTAATAATCTTGTGAATCAAACTTTTCTCCATGCTTGAGCAAGAGCCTGCCCATGAATGCTCAGAGGAAAAGCTCGTTTGTGAATGGGTAGCTTCTGCATGTGGTCCAAACAGTATGTTACACACTGAATTTTAGTCATAGAGGATTCAATTTGCATCCCCTAATGGTTTAGTTATATAGTCGTGCCTCAAGGCATAAGAATAGACTGGATTTTGTATCACTTTATTTTTCTGACTCATGAGGATGAAGGCAGATTGAAGCAGTTTCTGACTTGGAAAGAAGGAAAAAAAGTACTACCCATTTTCCCTTACCCTCCAGTGCTTTCCTTTTTCTCCCTCCTAAATGCCACACTGTCTGAAAAAAAAAAAAAAAAGATATTCACAGTCTTAAATTCCTCAGTTTATTACTAGCATTTTATTTGGAGAAGCAATGGATAGGAAACCATCATATGATCCAATCAGTGTCAATGCCCTGTGGGAAGGTCGTGGGCAACGTAAATAATCTTCTTGTGTTGGGAGATAAACTTCAAGACTGGCCCTTAAAATGGGCTTCATTTTAATAAGCCAATGAATGTTTTCTACCAAAAGTCATCTCCTTCTCAATGTAACTCATAATAAGACACTTCAGAATGAATTCATCTCTCAAACTTTAAGCCAACAAAAACTAGGAATCTTAAGTAATTTTTGTTTAAGTTTGCCTCAATTACCTACTCTGTGGAGCACTCATTTTTTTTCACTAAAAAGAAATCAATCTGGTCCCCCCTTCCAGTTATACACAGGGATGTGTGTGTTCTTGAGAGTGATGTGTAGAAAACACCAGGGAAAACATGTGCTACATTGTCCTTTTAGGTGGAGAAAACCAATTTGTCCATACTGATGGAAGGCCATCAAGAATTTTAGTTAGCTCATCACTAACTAAGGACCAGTTGCCTAAACAGAT
>ML100435.1:28944-79800 GCA_003697995.1 Taxidea taxus jeffersonii | reverse complement strand
TTTATATCCTTGTGAACACAACCCAAGTGCTCTTCCATGACTTTCTGTGCCTCATTTTATAATGTATTGTTTTATTTTCAGTAGATACATATAGTACAATTGCCTTTTTGATGTACAGTTCTATGAATGTTGATGGGGTGTGATTGCTACTGCAATCAGGACACAGAACAGTTTCTGCCCATTTGTTACCCACCCCTTCTTCCGCCTTTGACCCTTAGCAGCCATACTTTTGACTTTTCAAGAATGTCAAATAAGTGGAAGAAATTCTGCTGAATGGAAAAGTCAGCCTTGCCTTATTTTATATTCTTTTTTAAAAAGATTTATTTATTTATTTTAGAGAGAGAGAGAAAGAGTGGGATGGGACAAAGGGACAGGGGGAGAGAATCCCAAGCAGACTCCACCCAAAGTGCAGAGACTGACATTGGGCTCGATCCTGTGACCCTAAGACAAAAACCCTGAGACGACGACCCTAGCCAAAACCAAGAGTCTGACACCCAATGACTGTGCCAGCCAGGAGCCCTGCCTTATTTTATAGTCTTAAATAAAGTCTGCAAAACTTAAAATTATTTGACATAAAGCTGAATATGAGAAAATCCATTTGTAAACATGACTTTCATTTTTATTGTCGTACTTCCCTTCTCCCTCTATACACTTTCCTTCAATTCTTTATAAATCTACTTCTTCCAGAAGACTTCTCCTATAGGTTCCCCAGAACTTCTTTATCTTCCTTCTCTGAGCCTTTCTTCCTTCTCTGAGCCTTTCTCTCTCAAGAAGTTAGTTCTGAGCACAAATTGAGCAGCATGATGCAGGGAAAAGCACATGTTCCCTGAAGACACACATATCTCAGTATCAACCTGAGTTTGATAGGGCTGTGGGCATTAACAGAGCCTCAATTTCCTCAGGGCAGAATAACATCTCCCCTGGTTAGTGGGAGAGAAGATGAAATGAGAGGACAAATACATAACCCCCGATGTGGGGCAGGCAATTAATTGTAGGCAGTTATTATGTTGAGCTATCATTATTATGAGTTTGCATCCACTTGGGCATCACAAAAGCCTGTAGACCATTTCCTTGGAGGCTGCCATATAGGTAGAGCACAAAAAAATCATTCAGTATCAAAAAACAGTGCATTGAACTTTCCATTTTTTTGTCCATTGTCCTTGTAGCATATGAAGTTCAGCTCACTTAAGGGTGGATACCAAAACACCTTGCTCTGTCATTGACCCCTTGTGTGGCTTTGACAAAGACACCTTGGCTTCCCCAGTCCTTGATTTTTTTTTTTATATGAAAATGTGAGGCTGACCTCAAAGTTCTCAAAGGTTTCTCTCAGCTCTGAACTTCTAAAACTCCAGGTACTCAAAGACCACTTTAGAACTTAGTAAGCTCTTATATACTCATTCCCCATTCCATCTGGTTTGCTGGTCTGTTTGCTGACCCCAAAAGTGTAGACCAACCCCTCTCCTTCTGTTTATTATTCTGACGTCTCATTGAGTCTAAACAGAAACTTGGAGAGATTCTTAAGTGAATCATTATGTAAACAATGACTAGATAGTTGATTTAAAAAATATACAGGCCCTTGCTTCTTAAATATCATGCGAAAGGAAAAAAAAAAAGAGAGAAGTAAAAGTCTGAATTAAGAAAGAAGTTCCTGGGACACCCGAGTGGCTCAGTCAGTGGAGTGTCTGACTTCTGATTTCAGGTCTTGATTTCAGGGTTGTGAGTTCAAGCCCCATGTTGGGGAATGAGCTTACATGAAAAAAAAAAAAGTTCCCTGCTTTAGTTTCTGCCATGTAGATAGAATTCAATAATAATTAATGTCAATCATTACATTTTCTGGCCATTTAATATGCACCAGGTACCAGGCTGGGCACCGGGCATGTTATCTCATTTAATCCAAATAACACACCTGGTGAGGTGTTGGGATTGCTATTTTAATTTCCTTTTCAACTGATTGGTAAGCCAACTCTGAGCAGTATAGCGAATAGCCCATAGTTATACAAGTAGTAATTGGTAGAAAACCAGACAGAGCTAACTAAAGTATAGGTAATTTCAGAATAGGTATTATATTCATTCCCATCATGAAAGGGAAGACAGTAGTCTCCAAGGGTTGGCCTCATTCCCCTCTGAATCCATAGAGCCAAAAAGTGCTTGAATGTGACTAGCCCTCCATGACTGTGGGCTGAATGAATAAATGTATAAAGGGAAAGAAGGAGGAAGAAGCTGGTGTAGGAGGTTGAGAGAGGCCTGGAGACTGCAGTGGGCAAAGAGGAAGAGATAAGTATGGAGATCAGGTAGGAGGTGGGGGTTGGCTAGGAGAGGCTGGCTATGGGAAAGAAGACTCTGTATAGAAAGAAGGGTGGGACATGCAGGGAGGCAGTTACCCAAAAGGACTGTGATGAAGGCAGGAGGCACTGGACATGCTGGATCTGAGAACAGTAGGAACTAGGTAATGGTTTCTCTGATCTCAGAGCTGAGAAACCCACTGAAATCCTCCTTGCCATCTCCAGTGCCTGACAAGCAAAAAGACCAGTGTTTCTGAAACAGGAAGGAGTTTTTTCTTTTCAATATAACTTGGATAAAACAGATAAGATTTGTCAATTAAAACATTCCTAAATTGTGTTTTTACTCCCAGTGATGCTATAAAGAAAACAAATAACCCATTTAATGATGGGCAAACTGTGGCCTCATGAGAAGGGGAGGGAGGTTGGGGATTCTCTTTGTATCATTCAAAAAAGAAAAGGCCGCTTTGAAAAGATGGACAGAACACACCCTAAGAACACAGCCTAAGTTTATATTCTCACTCACCATAAAAAACATATGGAGAAAGGGATTTTAAAAAGTGAAAGAAAATAAATCATAAATTCCAAGTTATAGCTAACACTTATTATGTGGTATAGCTCCAAGTATTTTATAGCCATAACATCTTTTAATCCTCAAAACAATCGTGTGAGATTAGTACTATTTCTGTATCCATTTTGCAGATGAGGAAAGCAAGACACAGAGAGGTAGCCCAGCTGGCAAGGAGCAGAGCTAGGATTCAGGTCTCCAGGGTCTGACTGGAACACCCAAGGGATTAACCAAAACGATAACGAAGACTGAGACAGACACAAAAGACAAAACAAATCCATGGCAGAGGAGTCTTAATGAATTAGTAACTGCTGCAGAGGTCAGTGATGAAGGACCCAAGGGTTTTGGAGAAAATGTGTGTTGACCTGAAAGAAAGGCACACAGGGGGCTAAGGGGAGAGGCTTGGTGGAGTGGGAGCAAGAGCCCAATCTAGGAAGGATGTGCTTCAGGTCCTCTTCTTAGTGGCTTTGTGATTGTAAGCAAGTCACTTAACTTCTCAAAGCTCCAGCTCCTTCTGTAAAATGGAGATGGTGCCTGCAGTTGGGTGTTTTCGGGGATTGCCATGAGCTGATGGAAGACAGGGTGAGCTGGGAGTGAGGTGTTGAGCTACATGATAGTTCTGGAGGAGAAAGGCTGAACAGATGGAAAAATAGTAGTAGGTGAGAGGACATCAGACCCTCAAATAACAAGTAAAGAAAACCAACATGGGTCTGCAACAAAATACTTGATTTCTTGGGAGTTTTTTTCTCCTATGGAACTAAATGCTTTACTGGTTCTTGGTTTCTTTTACCTTTTGCTTAAAGCTACTTTGCAATCTGTGCTGGCAGTGACAAATACAATGGAAACAATCACAGACTTTTCAAGACCACCGATTAAGAACTCAGCCCTCTTGGGCCACAAGGTGCTCCAAGTGCAGACAGCTGACACTGCTGCCATGACTGGATCCCTCCCTTCCTGCCCTCTCCTGCCCTTCTGACCTTCCTAGAGGACACGCAACCCCTACCTCCCAAAGCTTGTTCTGATCCCTCTTCCCATGGAGCCCCTTGTCTTTCCCCCCAGTTACCCGGGAAATGCCTTGGGTTTTATACAGTGTGAATAGTAGACTGAAGACATTCTGAATAAGAGATAAGGCTTAGCACTACCAAGAAAGCACTTAAGCTTTATGAAAGAGCATGGTGAATCTTCATACTCTCCCCCTACTCCCCCCCCCCCGCCCCACCGCCACCTCCCATTCCCCCACAAGAGAATGTGCTAATTGCCCAATACTTTCTTTTTGCCTCTGAAAAAAAAGAGAAAAATAGGAGGAAACAGTGTTGGGCCAACACCTAAAAGACTTGCACTGCAAACTAGCCTTTCCTGTTGTCAAGCTGTGTGACTTTGGACAAATCACTTCACACCTCTGATCTTTGTTCTTTTTCCTCTGTGGTGAAGTGAACACAGTAGATCAGTGTTGCTCAAAGTGTGTGACAAGATATTATGACCATTATAAGGCAAGAATTTTAATTTCAATTAATATTACCAAAAGAATGAAAACAATAAACTCATAACTCAAGTACATTATTGTGTAGGATGAGGCTAAAGTGAAAAAAAATGAGTCAACTTAAATACATAAACTAATATTATAGATGGAAATGACCAAAACTGCAAAGGTCATACTTAAAAGAAGGCCAACATTGGCCTTTTATTTTAATCAAAGGGCAGAGACCAGGACCAGCACTCAGGCTCCTTGTGCTCTCCTTGGCACTCCCTCTTCCCTCTCCTCCCAGCCTCAAGGGCTTCCTATCAACATTATTGAAAAACCTACCCAACATACATCCACTGGTTTGTGGTCTTCTGGGACAAAACTGTAATTTGCACAAGTGATCATGTTATCAACTGTAGTTCACAAATAACAGTCTTAGTAAGGCCAATAGCATGTCAAATCTCCCTTTGAAATGTTTATAAAATTATCAAATTTTCCTCAGAATTTTCTACCCCTCAGTTCTCCATGGACTCCCTCCTCTGGTCCATACATTCATTTTTATGTGACTTCTTAGGAATCATTTTTATTCCGACCTAGGGGATGATTCTAAAACTAGAAAAGGAAAGAAAATATGAGCATATTTCTGAGCAGTTCTGCAAAACTTGTGCCCAAAGGAGGGACTGAGCAACAGAGAAACTTTGGAATGTCTCAAAATTTCCTTAAACATAAATATTGTGATTAGTAACTTCTGGTTTATGGCAAGCTTTCATCTTCCCAGAAAGATGCAACTCATGCAAACTATTATTAGCAAGGAAGTGCAAAACCACTTGATATACTATGATTGATATGGAGGAACTCAATATAGGATGAGCAAGCAAAAACTAGTGTTTGAATCTTAAGGCAAAGCCACAGAAGCTGGGCTGATTTCAAGAATCTGGTTGAGGATTCAGGGGCATGATAAGGGCAACAGATTTACTAAACCTGAGTAGGAGCAAGAAAATGAAAAACAGTATTGAGGGAAATACTTCTTTCCCTTCCCAACACACTATGCCTTCAGTTGCCAGCCTCCCTGGCATAGGAGGTCCCTTGGAAGTGAGCATCATGAAATGAGTCTGGAAGGGGCTGGGGCTCATCTACAGGAAATCTGTGTCTGTGGATGTGCCCCACCAAATCTGTGATGACTTGGGATTAATCTGTTGATATCCTGGTCCCTGGCCACATCTGCAAGATGCAGAAGCATCAGTGAGACTTGGACCAAGAAGGCTGAAGCATTGTGGGCATACCTAATAAGAGGGCTCCATTAACAGTAACAGGAGATTTGGATTCAGTTTGATTCTGCATATTCTGCTCATCTGCCTGAGAAAGGGAAAGTGCTGCAATTCTCCACCTTACCCCAAACTTTATATTTTCTCCTCTTTCTTGGTCTTGTCCCCAGCTGTGAATTCCTTGGGTCCTCTGCTCCTTCCTCCACCTCCAGTGAGCCCTTGATTTTATAGATAGTCATGGGCAGACAGTGAGCATTGGTATAGCAGTTCTATCGTGAGGGTCATGAGCCCTTGGGTTAGTCATTTTTTGTCTCCAAGACTCAGTTTCTTCCTATGTCAAATAAGGGTAATAGCAGTACCTACCTCCTGGTACTTTGGAGAGAATTTAACAAGATGGAGTATCTATGGCACCTCACATGGTTCTTTGCACAGATTCTCAATTAATATCCATTTAGTAAACAATTGTGGCTCTCCCTTATTGAAAACAGAGTACATCTCCCCAGGGAAGATGGAGACAAATCTTCAGAGTGCTAGGAGGAAATACAATCAATTAAAACATAGCCCTAAAACATATTTTACTGAAAGAGAAAGTATTCTCACTTATACTAGCTGAGATGGTACCTAAACACAGTTGACAATGTTGGCTTTTCTCTCAGTTACTGATTTCAAAGAGACCAAAATCTTACCCCTTTGCACTGAAGAGTGTTTTACCCACCAGTGCAGGCACAGTGGATGTCCCCTGGAGTAAAATGTGAATTTCCTGACTTATTATTCTGCATCTAAGCCAGGGATTTCATTAAATGAATAGTCTGAAGCTTGGTGCTCAGGCTTTTGCTTCCATGCCAAGCAACAGCTCCAATGGGCTCTGGGCGTCCTCCACGCTGGTCTGATCACACTCCAGGTTTTGTGTCTTTCAGCATCCGGAATTTCTCCTAGAAAGGCAGTCAGAACTTTTGTTGCTGCCCTCCCTTATCAAGGGAAAGAGTATATGAGTGAACTTGATACCATTAATATGGAACTAAAGCGCAATTATTAGAACTTTCATGAGTAATTGGCAGAAGCATGCCACTCCCTTCATTGTTCTATTCCCAGCACATTGCATTGAGAGTGGTGTGGAACCTTAGCATAAGGTCTCTGGGTTCCTCTGGGTACTGGTGACTAGCTGTGCATTCAGGAAAGTAAGGAATTGGGACCCTAATGAGTTGGCAAATACATTCACAAATCAAGGCTTTTTCAACTTCTTTCCCCTTAGTAACTAACTAAAGGAATGCTGTTTTGACATTTAGTTGAAACTCAGAGGATGGCCAGAAGACAGAAATCAGTACATATGCTTTTTGATCTCAATCCAAAGATTTTTTTTTTTTCTTGTTAAGCTTTATCCTACTTTGGAGCCACGGAAAACTAAGAGAAGTGAAATCATAATGGTACTTTTCTTTTTTGGCAGCAGTTTGTCACAAATCAAATTTACCTGTTTTCCTCCAGATTGTCTCAAAGGGGGACAAGGGCTCCTTTTCCCAGCAGGTTTGATAATTTGAATGTCCATCATATTACAGAATGGTAGGTAGTAGAGATAATCTAATTTCTCTCTCCATTGAAAAACAAACAAAAAAGGAAGACAAGAACAAAATGTCCTTATAGGATGTCTTCTGAGAATTGACATGAGGCGGCAAAATGTTTTCCCCAAAGAGGCAGGCAGTCTTGGTATGCCAAGAGAACTCCAGAAGAGGTCACCTGCAGAAGGATGGAGCTATAGCAGAGAGAGACCTAATCACAAGGCTTGGCTTCAGATTTGCTCTTGGAATTTCTCTTCCTAAAATAAAAAATTAAAACCCATATCCATTATCACTCATTTCACCTGTTTATTACAAAATATGTCTTTAAGAAATGTTGGAGCAATGCCAACCATCTGCAAAGGAACTAAGGTTGTTAATTGGATAGCGGACTGACCACCCCCCACCCCCCGCCATCTTATTCCAGTCTTCCCTGCCTAACAAGCAGGCCACGAACACTGCTACAGTTGTGTGACACACTTTGAGTTTCACTGAACCTACGCTGCAAGGCAGGTCTGAAGCCCAGGAGTCAGCTGGAGCTGCCACAGCAGCCACTAGGTAGTCATTTATTTTTACACCTTGTTTGTGTATAACCTACTTACATAAATGTATAAATGACACATTATAAACCATAAGTATATTTGGACAAGAGAAAAGTTCATCTCACCTTTTCCACAGATGACATACCTTTAGGCCTTCAGTGTTGTTCTCAAAGATAACTCAAAGCAAATGGATCCTTCTTATTAGGTACAAGTATCACAAACATTCCAGAGAACCCAGGAGGTAAAAGACAATGGTAAGGAGAAATTTTTAAGTGTCTTAAAGGTGTTTTCTCATCCAGCCGATTTATATTATAAACACTCACTCCAAATGAGTCCAGAGTTGGAGGTAAGAAATACACCCAGAACATTTCAACTTCTGAAGAAAACGTTACCCCTTTTGCCTCTTATTCAGTTTGTCTGATAAAAAATTAGATGGGTAAGAACATGTATTACCACAGTGGAAGGAGGTGAAACCAAGAAGAAACCAATATGAAGAAGAATGATGCTGATAATTTATGAAGACCTACAAAGGAAATTTCTAATCTAATAATGCCCACATTCTAATGTCCACATTTTAAAAAGGAAAACTAAACAAGAAGGGGACAAGGGAGGGGAAGAGAAGGAAAAAGAAAGGAAAAACAAAGAATTACATAATTAGTCTTCAGTCTGGTGAAGATTATTCTGTGTGAATCCATTTACTATTTCTCTTACTTGTGAAAACCATCATCAGATGTTGATGGTTGTTCTTTTCCTTTCTTATGTTTGTAGGTCTCCTATCATCTATTTGGATGATATTGAAATGGGGTGACATCACATCACCCCTTTATTTGGATGAATATGGGGACAGTATCTATCATGCTTGTCATTACCTTTAATTTCAAGAGAAGTAAAACCCATTCTTAAGTAATCTCTTCCTCTTGGAAGCTCTCAAGTGGCAGTACCTCTTATTTCTTTCTTGATATATGCAAATTTTACTACACAATTATTTAAACCTGGCAACTTTTAACACAAAAGATTTGATGCTGCTGCTCATACCTTGACCAAGCAGAAAATCCTCAGGGAAATATGAACTTGTTCGAACCCATAACAACTGTTTTAGTGAAACAATGCGTTATTGACCCAACATCTGACTATACATAAAGATTTGTCCTTTGGTACATTTCTATGTTACAGAAAGGTTTTCAATTGATAAATGTCTTTCTATTGCATGCATATTTTATGGAAAAATAATTGCATATCCTCTGCATATAATTTTTCAGTCATGCTGCATGTGCTCAAACTGCAGCAAAGGATGAAAGGTGAATATGGTTAAAATTCTGCCCCCAAATTGTAAGTTAAACTAACAAAGATATTTAAAAACAACAAAAATCTTCCCTCTTCTATCTTTACCTAGTTCATCTCAATCTCACATTATTTTAAAGAAAGAAAACTTATTGCATATTCTAGCAAAGTGTATTGGTAGGCGAAGGTTTAACAGAGCCAGAGAGGATGTGCAAGTAGTGAGAAACTGAATTGATGGATGGATGGTTAAATGAATATAAATGAACTGACACCTTTACAGGAAAATAACATTTCTTTTCTTTTTTTATTCTATAGATCAGTGGGTTTTGTATCTGTAATTCTTTCATATCAGCAAAGAGGAAATAAACTCTCATGTAAATCATTTTCCCCCCATCTGGAGCATATTAAAACCATGCCTTTTTTTTCTTTTAAGCAGACTCCTTTCTCCCTATTTGCTTATCAGTTCATCCACCATTACATTTTAAATGAAATTGCAAGACCCTTGTCCCTCCCCCAAATTTCAGCCTGATGTAGGAAAGTGGGAAGCAGACTTTTCTTGCTTTAGAATAGTGACCTAGATTCAATTACAGATAGACCCAGAAGAGAGAAGTGACACCTCACAGTTTTCTTAGAGGTCTTGAAAAAATTAGAAATCCCAAAACAATACTTAATGGAAAAGAATCTGTTTATTTCCCCATTCTTCCATCTTACTTTTTTTTTTTCCCACCTTAATTGCATTGCTCTGGTACATTTAATTGTTCCTGGTACAACATTGCAATGTTTCCCACGGGATATTTAGCATCCTAAGAATGGGCATTTCACAGAACTCTCTGAATTTGGTTTTTGAGAGTGGGTGTCTACATATGGAGTGTGTGCAATACTTCAAGCCGAGCCCAAACAAGATGAAAAATAACCACATACAAAGTATATTTTACCCTATGTTCTTAAGAAGGCGAACAAATTACATTACAAAAAGCACACCTATTATAATTGCATTGTAGACAAAGCATTGAAAAAAAAAAAACCGGGGGCATATGTATTATACAGCATTCCCGATTACGTGGAAAAATGTGGTCAAAAGAAATAGAAAGAGAGGAGAATCCTCTGATTCTGTTTATTGACTTTTATCACTAAATTAAGCATATAAATGACCTGAACGGGTGGCTTGGTATATTAAATTAAAAAAAAAGAAGAAGAACAATGATTGTCTCTTCCTTTCCGTCCGTCTCAGATCTCAGCCTGAAAGGAGTCTCCGAGAGATAAGAAAGATGGGATTCGGTCCGTGCTGCTCTGGTTGGTCCTGCTTATCCCGGAGCAGCCAGGCAGTGGCCTTCCACATAGGATTTCCGTTTGGGGTTCACAATAAGCGGTCTCAAACGCGGGCACATTCCTTACCACCTCCACTGCCCCCCAAACAGAGAAGTCAAAATTGGCTGTCCCAAGCCCAATGTGCTTGAGAACCTTCGAGGTGCATGAGGGCGAGGCAGGCTGCTGTGGGCAGGAGTGGACTCCTCAACCCTCTCCACGGGTTTGGAGCTGCCAGGCGTAGCAAGAGGGCAGAAGTGGGCTCGCGTCTATGCGGGTATCCAACATGAAAAAGAGCTGCAAACCGCGCGGAAGTCCGGGGATTAGGTTCAGAAAGCAGAGCAGGGGCGCCGCCTTAGTTCTCAAACACTTTCGATGGATGGGTTTTCCCCGAGAGATTATTTCAGACCCTGGAAAATAGGGTTCCGTTGGGCAACGGCCGCAGCAATGGGGCTGTGGGTGCGTGCCCGGCCCAGCAGAATGGGTCCCCCAGGCCTCACCCGGGAGCGCAGCAGGCGCCCGGCCCCGAGGGAGTCCGCAGAGGATTGTTTCATTTCAAAGTGAAAATCTGCAGGCTTTGGGAAACGATATTCAAAAAAGTATATAATCTCCATATGCCGCTCAATGGAGGATCCTCATAATTTACAGCGGCAGATAAGGCTAGAGGGTGTAATAAAAAATCTGAAGCCCTCCCCTCCCCCTCGCCGCCTCCCCGGAATTGCACCTTGGGCAGCGGAGCAGAATCCGGAATGTGAACTTCTCCCGACATATGTTTCCCGCAGATAAGTAAACAATCTGGACGTGAAATGGAAATGGTAATTAATGCAGTAATGCTGTTACACCTCGAGTGTGCAAATCCCATTGACTCGCCGCGCCACGGGGGGTGCCGGGCGAACGGGGACCAGAGGCGAGCGCCTCGGCCGCCGGCTCCCTCCCTCCCCTCTCCTCCTCCCGAGGTCCCCGGGCGGGGCGTCCGGAGAGCCCGCGGGGGCTTGGCCCCGCTACAGGAAGTCGGGAGCCGCTCTTCGGCTCCCGGGAAGCCCGGCTCTCCGCTCTCCGTCATCTAGACTGAAGCGCGGCTCCCGCTTCTCCCGCGGAGCCCAGCGCGCGCCTCACACCCACCTCCCCTCCCGATTCTCGCAGCTCTAGGGCCCGAAGAGCCTCGGTGCTCTGAGGGGCCACTGAACCCTGTGGCACCCAGGAGAGACTGAGCTCTCGAGCAGGGAGCAGCAGGCGACGCGGCGGCCGGGAGGCAAAAGGGGACCTGCTCTCTAGAATGACCCGTCTTCCCCGCTCGCGACCGTCGGGGCTGGGCTTGGTCTCCTCCTTGCTCCTGGCGGAGTGCGGTCCTGCCTGCTGGGCTGGCAGAGCTTTCCTGAAGTCCCTTCCAGAGCGTTTGATTGCCTCTCTCCCCGACCCAAGAGTGGAAAAGTTTGGAAATGGCCACTGGCCGCCAGAATAGCGCAACTCCTTCATTTTGTAGCAAAGAGGAAACGCGGGCTCCTTTTTGTCTTTCCGGCCTGAGGACCCGGTCCCTTCTCCTACTCGGACCAAATTCTTGGGACCTTTTTTGGGGGTCAGAGAAGATGTCCAGAGCAGGAATTCGAGCGAAGAGGACGGGAATCTAGGGAGGTCGCTCAAGAACTTCCTGGGCCCGAGGTCCTTTCAGCTTCCCAAGAGCACAACTCCGACACCCCAACCAAGGACTGGCAGGGGGTCCCGGATGACAGCTAAGCCAGACGCAGGGACGGGGGCTGGGCGAGGAGGAGGTGTTGAGGCTCTTTTCTGCCTCCAGCCCCCTTCCCTGTGCCAGGGCAAGCATCACCAAGTCGCCGCCCCCGGAGCGCACAGAGCAAAGGTTAGGCCAAGGCGACCGGGAATCTCCTCGTCCGCGTCTACGCCTGCCCCAGAATTTCTAGCGATTCCCACCCGTCCCCAACTTTATTATTTTCTTAATTACTCTGCAGCTGCCAAGCGCCAACCCTTCTGGTTCCAGGACGAGGCCCATCCCCATAGCGCCAAGAGAGTAACCGGCCCAAATAGTGCCCTCAAAGCTGGGTCGAGCGTCTGGAAGCCAGGGCAGGGCCAAGAGGCTAGGAGGGCGTTCCCCTTGGTCAGGGGGGGGGGGGGGGGGGTGCTGGCATGTCCTGTACCCAAATCTAACGTGCCCCTTCTGCCTTCTTCTCTCACACTCATACACACGCACAACCCACTCAGCAAATAGAGATGAGAGTTCTTAACACGAATCTTGTGAATTACATGGTATTCAAATTCAAATGATTTGAAATTCATTGTCATCTTGAACAATGGTGACAAGACCAGAGCTGTGGAGGAGCCGAAACAGAGTCCTCCAGGACAGTCCTAGCGCCAGGCTCACGGAGTTTTCCGGACCCTGGCAGCCTCAGTTCTCCGGAGAGGCTCCCCAAGAGGGAGAGCTTCTCTAGGCAGGGAGGCGCAAGGAAAGTCCCCCAGACCCTACCCTGACTGAAACATCACCCTAACGGGAAACTCCAGGAGGTTATTTAGATCCCGTTTTAAAATGCAAATGTTAAGAGGGTTTCAGATGTCTGTCACACCTCAGAGAGATTTATTTTACTTTACATAGCTGGTGTCTCCCACCTATAACGTTAGTGGTTCTAAGGAAATTCATACTTAAATGGGAAAACTCAGAAACTGGAAGGGGATTAAAGCTTTCTGGAGACCCAAAGCTGGGGAAGCTCCTGAAAGGCTGCAGAGGTTATCCACGAGAGGCCAGGAGTGGAAGGGGGCTAACGATCTTGAATCTCCCAGACGATGTGGCCAGTGTGCCCCTGAGCCAGAAGGCGGCCAAGGTTTAAGAAAGACAACCTAACTAAAACCCGAACAACTCTGCCCCTGCCGCACCAGCGCCACCCACTGCCATCTGGAGCCCGTGTCGGTCAGGACTCCAGGGTTCTAGAAAATGGCCAGTAGAGGAGAGGCGGGGGTAAGCGTGCCATGTTTTGGGGTCAATTTTTTTGTTCCCTGGAATGAGTCGCAGCCGCAGGCGAGCAGCCCGGGGCCTCTCTGGCACCCTTGTCCCGGCTCCAGGGAGGCCAAGGCTTCGGACAGAAGCCGGGACTCCCAGGCTGCGGGACGCACTCAGAGCGTGGAGGAGCCCACGGAGTCGGCTCCGGCAGAGTCCCGGTCGCCCCGCACGTCTCGGGAGTTCGCGTTCTCCCGACGGCACCAAGAGTCTGTCGAGGCGACTCTTGACTGCTCTTTGCTGCGAGTAGCGCGCTCGGAGAAGCGGCTCTCCTGGACTCCAGGCGGGCGGGGCGCTCCTCTCCCTACCGGTTTGCTTTAATGATTTTCTTGAAAGAAAGAGACAGTTGTGAGCAAACAGGTTTGACAGGGACTGCGGACCCCCTCCACGCCTCCCCCAGGGGATTTCTTTTGTCTGCCCCTGACTTCAAAGTCAGTAATCGGCCCCTGTCAGCGGCGTGACGAGGTGGATTTCGGATGTTTGTTAGGGCGAGTCGCAGCCGCTCACCTCCGCGAGCCTCTGCAGCGCGCGGGAGGCTAGGCGGAGGCAGGCCTTCAGGGGCCGAGGCTGGGGCCAGGCCTAAGGAGGACAGAAAGGGGGTGGGGGGACATAGCCCAACTAGGAAAGAAAGAAGCGAGGGGGGACAGATAGACACGGCTAGAGGTAGGTCTACGGCTTTAGGGTTTGGGGTCCTGGGACCTGCGCCGGGCCCCGCGCTCTCTGCTGGTTGTAACGAGTCTTAATCACACCAAGCCGCGGGCACATGGGCGCCTCCCCGCTACAGCGCACCCCATTTTCCTGGAGCTCCCTTTGGAGTCTCCAGGGCCGGGCGCAGTCTGGAACCCTGGTTTCAGTTTTCCAGCTTCCGCCGCCGCCGCCCGAGAACCCACCTGGTACCCCTCCCCAGCCTAACCTAGCCCGGCAGTTTCCTGGGCATCCTGGTGGGGCCGTGAGCCCCGGAATCCTCCCCGGGCCGGGGCGCTCTGTGCACCTGGGGCGCTGGTGCGCCGGACTCTGCGGGGAGACACCCAGACCCCTGTAAGCTTCATCCTAGGAGATGTTAAGGGACACTGAGCTATGAGGGAGATCAGAGCGGCTGACAGGACTGTCAGTTAGGGTTATATCAGACAGCGAAACCGCGGTGCCTTTGCCCCAGGCCTCCTGGGCTTCCTAGGGGGCGGAAGGAGGGGCCTTCCCTAAGCGCCTAGAGCCCCCAGACCCGACGGCCACCAGAGGCAAGTCACTTCCTAATTGTCTCGATTTGTAAGAGGGTTTTGTGATGCTAAGTAAGCGTGGCGCACCCGCCCGGCCTCCCCCTACACGTCCCCAGCCCGCTTTTGTTTACCTGCGCGTGATCGCTCATTTATTTATCTATCTATTATTTATAGGCGTCCCCTCCTATTCAGCACCCGTGTATGTTAATTGTGTTATACCATTTAATTCTAACATGGGTCTCAAAAGAGCTCTTAATGAGAAAAGCATATACAACACAGATCACTTTGCTATTCAGCTCAGCCAGATGGACAACTGCTAACTTTTTTTTCAATAATGAAAATCCCCCTTTGACAAAGGGGCTCGGTGAATAGGCTCCAAATAACACCTCAAACACTTCTAATTGTTTTGAGGACAATATGCTAATCGGTGGTTTTTGGCTTTGGTGTCTGTTGACAACGTTTCCCTTGCACTTCTAGCCACCGACTCCTTTGGAAGAGGCAGAGGCAAGCCCCCAAATCCCTCAACAGAAGCAGAAAGCAGACAAATCCCTAGGCTACCCCCACTCCCATCCCACACCACATCAAAGCCAGTGGGAAAAGCACCCGACCTATGGAAAAACATGCAAGAGCAGGGCTTTGGGGGTGAGACTGGTGAGAGATGGGGTGAGGGAGTTTTTGAGATTTGAGAGCAAGTTCCAAAGAGTTGGGTTGGAAGGCATCAGAATGTCCCTTCTCCCGTATGAAAAACAGAGCAATCTTGAAGCTAACATTTGCCCAGTGGGGAAAGGAAAGGCTCTTTTGCTTTTTTGTTAAACACCAAGGACTAAAAGTTATTGAATCTTGATGATTTTTTTTTTTTTAAACTCCATGCCTGAGCCGTGTTGCTTTCCTTTTTCCTTGGCTCCTGCAGGGTCTAAGTAAAAAGTCGCCCATAGTCCAGAGCGGGGACCTAAGGCACGTTTTTCTATGTTTCTTAAACTTTGATTGTTTAACTTAGTATGGAGCCCCAAATCCCAAGAGCCAGCAGTGGTGTTCTTAAGCATCTTTTAAAATACCACACCAGTCTTCTCCCATGCATTGAACTTAAACACCCACCACAGGACTCCGTGCGTGGTGCGCAATTGATTCCCAGTAGACTCTATACTTTTCTCCATTCTTTTGGAGTTTAGTTTAAAAGAAAAGAAAATACACCCAGGTCTTAGAGGTCTGGGTCGGCTTTTGTCTTAGCTCATTCGCTCCTTGAAGTGGTCTGACCACTTTGTTAAAGAAGACATAGAAGAAGTGGCATCTGAGGGATAGATACATTTGTCCAGCCTCTAAAGGCAAATAGCAGGTCCAGAGAGCACGATCGATCCCGACAAGTCCCAGACTCTGGGCCCGTTTGCATCTGGCCCACAGGCCACAAGGCTCAGCCCACACAAGGCCAGTCGCCACTGCTAGAGTCACTCTATGCACTCTAAAACTCCGACGACCTGACTCCACCACCCCTCAGGCTGGGCTTCCTGACTTCAGATTATGCACATCAAAGGTTACTTTTTGCAATGACAGATTGTCTTTATTCAAAATGTCTTTGTTCAACAAATGAACAGAGTAAGGAGGTGAACCTTCTAGGTACATTTCCAAGACATCGTCAAAACATTTATGACCATTTAGGATGTTTTTATTCCTTTAATTTTTGTTGACTTTCTACTTCCTGACTTCATAACCCGACATTCTGTCTAAAAGTAAACTTAGGTCTCTAGGAGCACTGCTTTATACAAAGAAAATAATCATGTGGGTCCCTTTGTTTTAACTTTAAAGAAGCAAACACTATCATAGTATGATTTTAAATAGAAATATTTCCCTTTCTGTAGTTTTAAACTTTTAAGCCTTTCCCCCCACACATAAAGAGCAAATGGCACCTAGTTGTGTCTGATGGCAAAACACAGAGACACAGCTAACTCTTCAGGGTGCAAAAGAAAAAAATATATATGCATATTCTAGATATAATACCAGGATCTGGGAGTTCTGGAGTCCAAAGCCCATCAGAGGAGAGAGAAGGGGACATAAATAAAGCAAAACTGCCTACTTTTTTTTTTTTTTTTTTTTTTTTTTTTTGTCCAAAGGGGGTATAGTCGGAGATTTGTTTGGGGACAGTCGGGATAGGGGCAGCTGTATAGCTGTTGTATGTTCACAAGTTTCTGGCACCTGTCTACGCCTTGGGTCCGGGAGGACGCCCCTACCATCCCCCTGGAAGAGAGGCAGAGTCTGGGGTGGGGTAGAGGGCAGCGGAACGGCTGACCCAAAGGCGTCTGCAGGACCCGGCGAGGCGCAGAGGACAGGGTGCAGACCCCGCTTCTAGGTCACCCTCCAGGTCTGGTGGGCTGGCCTGGGGTTACATGGCCGTGGCATGGGCTGACGAATAAGGGTCTATGCCAGTCTTGGTCATGCCCGGGAAGAGGATGTAGGCGACGGGGGGCTGCAGGGTGGAGGCAGACCAGGCGGTACAGTTACAGGGCACCACGTAGCCCGGATTGGTGGGGGACGGGTGCGTGTGCGTGTGTTGGCTGGGGCAGCTCAGGCTGCTGAAGGCGCCGTTCTGGTAGCCCAGGGTGGACGCGTAGGGCAGTGCGCCGGTGGCCAAGGTGTGGGGCACTTCACCCATCTTCTGGATGGCGCTTGAGCTAAACTGCGCGGGGTCCAGCAGGGAGTAGGGCGCCGAGGCTGGCGGCAAGAAGGCCCGGGCTTTCTCGGGCGCGCTCAGGAGGCCGTCGGAGGCCCCCACGGGCAGGCCGGCCGCCTTGAGCGGGTCCGTGTCGCCCAGGTAGGGCAGGGGGAAGACATACCTGTCCTTCTTAAGCAGGTTCTTGGGCTTGCGCCGTGGCCGGTACTTGTAGTCCGGGTGTTCCTTCATATGCTGGGCGCGTAGCCTCTTGGCCTCATCGATGTATGGCCTCTTCTCTGCCTCGGACAGAAGCTTCCATTCGGCGCCTAGGCGTTTGCTGATCTCTGAGTTGTGCATCTTGGGGTTTTCCTGGGCCATCTTGCGCCGCTGGCCTCGGGACCATACCATGAAGGCGTTCATGGGTCGCTTGATGTGGTCTGAAGGTTTGGACATGGTCCCGGAGGCTAGGCGGGTGGGGGTGGGGGGTGTAGGGGCTCTGCAGGCGAGCCTGGGCGCGGTTTTCTATCTGTCTGTTTGTCCGTCCTGAGCCGGTGCTCTGCGCTCCCCTCGTCTCCGCACCGCTGAGGGGAAGCCAGAGAGAAGCGCTAACCCCGCAAAGTTCAGCTGATCATGCCAGTCCCGGCACCCACGCAGGCCCCGGGGTGGGGGGCGAGTGAGGACAGGAGGAGGGGGGAGGAGAGGGCAGCCAGCCGGGGGCTGCTGGCACCAGAGGGCCCAAGTACCGGAGTCTCTGGGATTAAGTGGCCAGGTAATTTGCTGGCTAGGGCAGGAAGCTCCTCCTTCTCCCCCTCTCCACCTTCGCCTTCTCTGGTTCTCTTCTCTCCTATGTCTACAGCTGTGGTTCCCTCCCCCCTCCCGTGGTTTTCCCGGAGCTGCCTTGCCTAGCACAGCACCTGGCTGAGAATGCAGGGAGGCTGGTGAACAGGAGCCAAAAGCGGCGAAGTTCAAAGGCGAGGTGGGCCAGGACAGCACGCACTCTGACATAAGCGCGGGGCGGTGACTCCCCAACCTGGGCGCCAATCAGCAGCAGAGAAGGCAAGGGGGCCCACCTGCCAACGCTCCCGGAGAGGAAAGAGAGCGCGCGACTAGTGGGGGCGGGGAGAGGTGTGAGGGAAAGGCGGAGAGAGGGAGAGAACAGAGCGGCCAGCTCAGGACTTAGATTCCACATTGTTTCTGGCACTGCCAACAAATAAAACTCTTCGTGGCTGTTTCCTTTCCCGGTCGTGCAAAGGAGAATTAGGGCTTAGAATACAAAGACCTAGGGATGGGGTAGCAAAACGAGTGATCCGAGAGCGCGTGCTGATAAATAGGACAGCCTCGCCACTAAATGCAAGGACAGCACTTCCCCCCTTGTCAAAGATCCTCGGAAAAAAAAAAAAAAAGAATATATCAAACTCAGGTTAAAGAGTGAAATAAACTTTTCTAGACATACCCTTGGGGCCCTTTGCGGCGTTCTCACCGGATGTCCCTCCGGCTCCGCCTCCACCCCTGCCCCAGGATGTGGAGTCAGGGCGAAGCGCTGGGTCCTGGGCTAGCACAGCGGTGCGTTCCAAGCCATTGCAGGAAGGCCTCGTGTCCGGCAGTGCAGTTTTCAAACCCTGGTGGGTGAGCCTTGAAGAGCGCAGCGATCCGCTCTCCACTTTTGTGGAGCGGCCAGGGAATGGGATTTCTGTCATGATTCCTATTTAGGATATTATATATTTAGTGTTTTTAAACCTCCAACTTCCCCCCTACATCTGTTTGTACGGGAAGGATAGCCTGGAGGCCGGGCCTCCTCCCGGTGGGGCATGGGGGCTTTCCCGTTGCCCCTGCTGCAGATGCCCTAGAATGGAGTATCAGGCTGTCCCTGGGCACCTCTTCCATCTAGCGAGAATTCAAGACTCGTTTCCTGCGTCAGATGAGCATTCTTCGGGTAAAGAGGACGAAATAACCCGCAGAGCCAACCTGCGTGCCTGTTTCCTTTGAATAATTGCCTGCCCAATGTGAAATGCCCTTGGGGGAAATATTTATTAAATGGAAACCATTGTCCCAGGCCCAGCAGGACCTGTGTGTGTTCCAGGCTTATTGGCTTTTGCACCAGCCTCTCTTGGGAGGACGGAGCAGAAACACACAGCTCGGAGGGCTTGGAGGGGTTGGTGGTGGGGGAGGTAAGCAGAAAATAAGGAGGCAGGGAGACAGGGGCTTTCTTTAGCATGTAGTGTATCGAATTTGAGGGGAAGGCTTTGTGTCTCCTTCCTACGGTTAGACCCGTGGCATTTCTCATCCTGAGCAGGCTCTTCAGAGAGGTGGGAGCTATGCCCATTTTGCAGATTAGTAAACTGAGGTTGAGAAAGGCTAAGTGATTTGCCAGATAACTCCAGTGGGGAGTGGTGAAGCCGGGTGTATGGGATTTGAAAACCCCTATTTTGTTTTCCACCCTACACTGCCGCACGTCTGAAGATTAGTTGGTGCGGCAAGCCAAAGGCAAACCGTTGACTCTCAGAGCCATGGAAACCTGCCATGTAGATAAAGCTCACTGGAAGACTGATCTTTACGCCTGCGCTTGTTTCACTTAGGCTCTCGTCGGTGTCCTGGCTTCCCTGGCAGTAGACCTCGCGCCAAGTGCGCCACCTCCGTGTGGGCTTGTGAGCAGGTGCGCAGTCTTTACATTACTCTCAGCACCAGCCCTGGCCTTCATCCTGCCCTCTAACCTTGTTCTCTGCAAGAAGTTTCACTTAGCTTGGCATACCAGGAAGTAGAGGTGTTTTCCTGCCCAGTCCGGGGAGGGTGTCAGGAGTCTCAGGCAACCCCTACTCAGATCGGACTAGCCTGCGGACTAAGCGCTGCGCTCGCTCAGAGCCTGCCAGGGATCAAGGTCTAAGAGCCAGGCAGTTTGAGTTCCACTGGGCGATCTCCACGGACTGAGGAAAGAGTGACAGAAATGCCCGCATCTGCAGAGAGCTATAGCATCTGGCGGAGACCCATCGACTCTCACTCCGGAACCCTCGGGGGACACCAAATCCACACACGGAGTTAATGGGCTAATGCAAACCAACCTCTAAGAAACTGCTCAAGAAGGGGATCTGGCACAAGTTCCTAGACCCTTTCTCTCTTCGCAGCTTCTGAGCCAACTCATTCCGGTTGCTTCTGAGCCAACTCATTCCGGTTGCCCCGAGGCAACTCGCGGAAGGCACGCGCCCTTCTTCACTTCCTCAAATTTCCTCCTCCACCTCCGGTCTGCGCTACTCTCTAAGCATTTTACACTCCATCCTAGTTCGTAATCCAAGACTCCTGAGCGGATTAGTACAAAGGGCAAGCAATGGTGGGGTGGCAGTTTGTGGGCAGAGCCCCAAAGTACTTCCCAGGGTTCCGGAGCCCCAGGCACCCAGTGACTGCACCGATCCTGGAGGGAGCCAGTATCCCCTGGCGCATCTTGACCTTGAGACTTGAATTCGCGCTGGCAGGGAACTCAGGGTTGAGGGCCTTGCCTTCTCAGCTTGGCATCTCGGTGTCTCTAGGCGAACTGCGCAGCCGCTGACAACCTTTACAAAGTGCTGTTTGGCTGCGGGTTTATTCAAGACTCAGTTCTGGGCCCCTCGAAGGAGTTCCCGTGATCCCGGAGTCTTTACCGGTGCTGTCTCCAGCCCATGCCTCTACCTTCTTCTGAGCTGTCCCTCTAAGCTCTGCCTCCTCGCCAGGCCTAGATCACTAGGCAGACGTCCTGGAGAGGTGGCCCCTGGGGGGAGTCAGCAGCTTTGGTCACCGCCGGAATAGGTCTTAAGACAAAGGTCGCCTAAATGAGCCTACAGTTTTATTCGCCACCTGAAGCTGGGGTCTCAGGCGGTCAGGCCACTCCCCAAAGCTGGAAACCTCCTTGGGAGCAGGCTTTTCCACTTCCGCGTTTGCGGGAAGAATCCACGTACTCCCTTGAGTACGTGCGCGCACCTTTACGCAGCGCAATAACTCAAAGCACGCCGCGTGCCAGACTAAGCCTTGTGTCTGGACACCTGAGGAATAGGAATGCTGCCAGCGAAGTGTCCTTCTTCGTGTAGAAGTGAAGGAGGGACCTCGGAGGTCAAGACCTATCTACTTCTGGCCCAGCTCCCTCCTCATCCCCATCCTCCCCGGACTCCTCTAGGTCCTAGGTGCGCCTTGCTCTCCGGCGGCTCTGGGTCTTGAAAGGGAGCATTTCCGTTCTCCTTTCAACCAACTCCTAATGGTACTTCAGATCTCTTTCAAGGCTTCACCTCCTCTGTGGAGACCTCTTCGATTCCCCTGCTGGGCTAAGACCCCTTCCTATGCTCTCACTCTCACGCCTGCTCCAACTCATGCCCCTTTCCCAGCCTCGCGTGGAGCCGTGTAGTAACCCGTGTAGTCCACCAGACTTCGAGCTCCTTGGAGGCAGTAACTGCATTTTTATCTTTGAGTGCCCAGAGTCCGCGCAACTCCGAGTGCAAAGAAGACGCTAGATAGTTTCTTCTGCTCAGGCTTAAACTTTTACAACAGGCCTTTCCCAGCCATGTGGCAGCTGAGGAAAATCCCAGGTGTAGCCTGGTAGAGCCAAATGCGGAAGTCCCGGGCTTCCAGGCCCACACCCATCTGCCTGGCCTCAGCGTTCTGCCGCCCTCCAGCCACCACCTCCTCTTTAGTGGGCTGAAGGTCTCAGCTCCTAGGCCTCCGGGAGTGAAGGACAGCGGAGCGCCGAGAGGAATGCGCGCAAATGGTGATTTGGAGAACACGGTTGTGGGGTGGAGGACGTGAGGGAAGCTTGCCACTCGGCTCGCGCCCGGCGTGTTTTCGGAAGAGGCCTGGAGAGTCACTCGCGTTTTCATCGGCTGAGGCGCTGGGCACTCGCAGAACGCCAGTCCTGCGGACTTACTACGGCCCCTCCGGCATTCCGGAGAGGAACTGAGGAAGTTCCAGGTATCGGTTTAGGGGACCCTCCGGGTCTCCCTAGCTCGCTGCGGGGAGTGTGAGAGCGAGGCACACTCAGGTGTTTACAAGAGCGTTAATCCAGCCCATCCATGAGTGTCGACAACCTAGGAGCCAATATCGAGGATAATAAATTGATCTTGGGGAAATAATGCACCTTGGTCAAATTATAAACTAAATTTTTCTTATTGCCAAAAATATTGTAATATTTGGCATCCCTGCTTTTTCTTTTTCCGTGTTCAGACATATATCCCATATCTCTAAAGTGCTCAAAAGGATGCAGGACTCTCTGGTCCTATTAGGACATTTTTTGGTAATTGCTGTAGGGTCTACCTCACTCATCTTGAAATTTTTTTTTAAAACTTTAAGTGTCCCTCGCGGCCAAGATGGCACAGGAGGGCATGGCTTTCACCAAGAAACAATGAGAAAGCTAACTTAACGGGGCCCCACATGCCTGGAGTGCCTGCTACCTCACGTTTGCAAGGCCCAGCTGGAAAAGCCTGCTTGATTGGGCTGAAGGACAGAGCTGTCTCAACACCAAGAGCCTGCCCAGGTAAGGAGAATTTTTGATACTTCAAACTGCCTTACCTTAGCAGGGATCTGTTTGAAGCAGAGCTCATGTGATTTATGGACTTGGTGAAAATTAGTGGAGGATTGCATAACATCTGCACACATATCTCAGAAAATGGAATAGGTTGAGCAGCAGTAGGGCTTTGAAATCTTTCTATTCATTCATTCATTCATTCATTCATTCATTAAAAGCCTATTTATTGAGCACCTAGTATGTGCTAGGCACCATGCTGGATACAGCAGTGAATCAGACCTGGAAAGGTCCTTCTCCCATGAAGCTTCCAGCCCAATGGAAGACAGACAAAAAACAAGAAGCAAATCCTGGGGTGATTCCTGGTTCCACCACCCAGTAGTTGCATCACTTCAGGCAAGATACTTAACTTGTGTCCTGGTCTCTTCACCTGTAGTGGGTATAATGGATTATTATCAGGGCTAAATAAGTTATTATAATGAAAACCCTTAAAACAGTGCTTGGCATGTAGAAACTGCTCAATAAAGGTCAGATTGTATTATTTTATAACTAATAAATAAATTATTTTTCTGATAGTGTTCAGTGGCAAAAAGCGAATCAGGGTGATAGGACAGGCTGAGGGAAGGAAGTCTCATTTACATTGGGTGATCAGGAAGCTGGACACAAGAAGAAGGCAGCCTGATAAAGGGGAGATAAAGTAGAAGAAGCAGGAAATCTCTGGAGAAGTGACTAAGGATGCCTGAGGATGTAAGGGACCAGGGTGGCTGAAACCTGGCTATAACCCTGGGAGAGTTTAAGGTAAAGGATGGGTGAGGTTGGCAGCTTCCGTATTACCCAGGGCCTTCTATACTCCACATAGAGTTTAGGTTTTGTTCTAAGTGTACTGGGAGGTCACTGGAATGAGACACACTAAAATTAGGCAACAATCCTAGAACCACACACACAAAATACTGGTTAGGAGACACTCTATTTCCAATTTATTTAGATTCCTCTATTTATGGAGGAATCTTACCTTAAATTATGGGCCAGAAACTTTATAAATGGACAAACTTCAGTTGGCCCTGGGGTCAGTTCTTTACCGTGCCTTAAAAAATAAGACTACTCCTGCTGAGTATTTGATTCCTCTTATCTCTCCTTTCCCTTTGGGAAGCTAAGGGGGAAAAAGAAAGGGTGGTCATAGCTCTTCATGAATCCGGAAATTTGTCCATTGATATTCAGTACATATTAGCAGTCTGGTAGGTCCCTGACTTACTCTTCCCACTTCCCACCAAGTGGTGCTTTCCTTCTTCCCTGTGGAGAATGACAGGCCTCTGAGCTGGCCCTTTCTGGAGACACTGAATCTACATATAGGCATCTTGAATATCTCAGAAATAGAGGATGTGAGCAAGTGATGTTTCTTGAAATTAAAAAAAAGTCCCAGTGTTTTTAAGAATAGGAGAGACATTTTGTTCTAAAATAAAAGCCAAAAAAATGTCAACATTGTATGCTTCTGTCTTGGGTTTTATTGTGTTCAGGTGTTTCACATGCATTAGGGCTCCCCCACCCCCATTCTTCTGATGTAAGAATCCTTGGTCAGCTTTTTCAAAAATAATACTCTTTAAGACTCTTTTGCCTAATGCAATCGGCCAAGTTATTGGAGCATACATTCTCTTGCCAGTTTTATCACAAATTATACACTGCAGAGAATAAGACCAAACTCTGGCAACAAGCCCCAATCAAGGATCAGAATAACACTTCTTTTTGTACCTACCTCTGCTCACAGCCTAAATAGCAGGAAATATTGGGGCACTCAGCAAAAGGTGCAACATAAAGTGTGTTTCTTTTCATGTACTTGTTGTTTCTTTAAAGCATCATTTTTACATGTTCTGAAGACCAAACCCTTAGTATTTTATTTAATACTATAGTCTCTAAAGTATTTGTTAAGTTGATTTGTTAAGTTGATGTAGTTCAAGACCTAGGGCTTCCAATTACTGTGAGACCTTAGGCAAATTACTGGACTTCTTTTGGTCTCTCTTTTCTCAGCTGCAGAATAGGGATGATAATACATTGGGTGGTCAGGAACCTGAACACAGGTTGTTTGATTTGTTGGCTGGCTATCAGCCTTGGTATTGCATATCTATTGCTGCGTAATAATTACTCCTAAAACTTAGTGGTTTAAAATAACAAACTTTTATTATTTCATATGTTTTCTGAGGGTTAAGAATTCAGGAGCTGCTTAGCTGGGTGGTTCTGATTCAGGGTCTCTTAAAGGAGTGCGATCTAGGTGTTGTTGGGGTTGCAGCCACCTGAAGGCTTGGCTGACTTGGAGGATATGCTTCCAGGCTCACTCATGGAGCTATTGGCAGGGTGCCTCAGTTCCTTACCACACTGGCCTCTTCATAAGGACTGCTTGTGACATGGCATTTTGATTCCCTTTGTGCAAATGATATGACAGGGACCAAGACAGATTCCAGGTACGGTGTGGGAGGAGACTACACAAGGGAGCAAATACTAGAAGGAAGGATCACTGGAGGCAGTCCTGGGGGATAACCACCACAGGCTCCAAGTGGGTAACAGAATGGAAAGAGCTTTAAAGGCATCAAAACACTGTAAGTCTAAGGTACCCACACTGGTTGTTTATTCCAGACATCATCACAGCTAATTCTTGACAGAATTGTGCAGAGAAACCCATTTTGCCTTGAATTCTACCTCTTCTGTCAGTGCATGTTTGTTTGGCCTTGCTGGGGTTGGCCCTTACTCATTTTCCAATTTCTTTAGCACCATCCTACTTGTCACCATTTTCATCCCCAAACTGTGTCTTGTTAACTTCTGTCAGCTTCTATGAGCTAACAAGCTCACTCATTATGGTGTTGAGAAGGGACTCAAAGAGCTAGGTTTAAGGAGAGGGCTGCAGGAGACCCTAGTCAGTGGGCCTGTGATGGGGAGATGATAGGCAGTGTTATCAACACCATTGAGCAGGGAGCCTCTAGCAGCACCCCTGAATTGATACCACTTCACTCTCTGTTTGCTCTTCAGCTAGTCTGGATCCTGAAAAATACAGTTTGATAAAATATGAAAATTAGTTAACACTCAGTTGCTGAGGAGCCAGCACATTGACTTGGACTATGCTGATCAAAATGGCATTTTTCTTTTTGTTGTTGTTATTATTTAACTTTTGGTTTTACTGAAATAATCTATTCACTTAATTTAAAAAAGCAGAAAATACTAAAGACTGGCAAGTCTCTTGCCTCAGGAAACTCCTGCTCTTTGTAAACCCCAAAGTGCCTCTTTCCGAAGATAGTCATTTTCCATTCTTTGTGAATCTCTTTAGGTCTCCATGTTTCTAAAAAGTGTACAAACTGCTATTTACTGGCCTGATAGGCGAGGAGTTAGCTTTCTGATCTCACCCCCCATACCATCTGCTTTTTCTCCTTCACTTTCCTGATGAAGTTCTGTTACAGGTTGGTTTTTTTTTTTTTTTTGTTGTTGTTAAATTAACAGTATTTACGTTATTATACCTATAGAGATATTCACAGTTAAACATTGTAGGGTATTATGACTACTTCCATTTCCTACTTTCCAGAATTGCCCTCTTCCCCCACTTCCAAAGTAACAGCTTTGTAGCTGTTACTAACTCTCCCCAGTTAGCTATTACTAACTCTCCCCTCACACAATTTTGCACTAGGTCAGCCATGTCAGGAAGTATACTATTCTAATCTCTTTCTTGAAGACATCCTTTCTGGAGCTCCTTTTCTTCGGGTTGACTTCTCTAACTTGTTTCCTCATAGCTTCCCTGTTCTTATTTACTCCAAGGCTTAGTTGGAGTGTACCTTCCAGTGTTTTCATCAGGTTGAAGAGATGGCATGACAGCTGCATTCCTCAACAGGAATCTGTTTATTTTTAATTTTTAATTTTTTTATTATGTTATGTTAGTCACCATACAATACATCATTAGTTTTTGGTGTAGTGTTCCAAGACTCATTGCTTGCATATAACACCCAGTGCTCCATGCAATTCATGCCCCTTCCTTAATACCTATCACCAGGCTCACCCATCCTCTACCTCCCTCCCTTCTAAAACCCTCAGTTTGTTTCCTGAAGTCCATAGTCTCTCATGATTCCTCTCCCCCTCTGGTTTCCCCCCCTTCATTTTTCCTTCCCCTAATGTCCTCCATGCTGTTCCTTATGTTCCACTAGTAAGTGAAGCCATATGATAATTGACTTTCTCTGCTTGACTTATTTCACTCAGCATAATCTCCTCCAGTCCTGTCCATATTGATACAAATGGTGGGTATTCATCTTTTCTGATGGCTGAGTAATAATAATAAAAATCTGTTTAAGTCTTACTGTTCCAAAGTGCTTCTCTGTCTGGTGCCTAGAGTCTCCTTCACTTCCCTCCTATGTTGGAGCTCCGGTTTTTGTGTCCTGTCTTCCCCTCTCAGGTTTTATGCTTCATGTTTTTGGATTGCAGGAATGTCTACATTATTTTATTTAATACTCCATAAGCCTACGTGGAGAAATCTTTTTTATTATCCTCATTTTGAAGATGAAGAAACTGACGCCTAAAAATTCAGACAGGACTTGCCCATAGTTATAGAGCTAATAAGTGGTGGAGCCAGGATTTGAACCCACATGTTGTCTGACTCAAGAGCTTGCCTTTTGCTATTCTAATCCCCTCCACGTGAACATGGTGTGAGGCAGACAAGGGACTGTGGATTCTTGAGAGCTATATCTTAAGAAGACTCCTTGAGCAGTGGGCCTTGATCATCTTCCTTCAAGAAAGGATGGGAAGGATTGCATAGGCTGAGGAGAGGGAAAGAGGCAGGTCAGGGGAATCTGTATGCATTGGTGCAGGTATATGGATGGGATGGAGGAATCGCTGTGAGCTAGGAAAAGGTGAAAGTTTAGGCGAACCCGGTCTCAGTGTCACTAGATGTTAGAATGAGGGCCTGGCAGTCTATCAGATGGGCAACAAAAATGGTAGGTTTTGGAGATGAGGAGTTAGAGGTTAACAGTGGAACTTCATGAAGTGCAGTATGAGAATATTATATAGATGGATGGAGATGGGAAGACACTGGAAGTTACTCTGTGCCTATTTACTGTCTTTTTTCTGTGTAAACCATGTGCAATGTCTCTGCTAATGTAACATTCACTTCAATAAATTCCCCTAAATTTGTACTTTTATCAGAAAGCAGAAATGTCTAGTCTGCTGATGAGGACTTATTTTGGTTTATTATTATGGTTTTAACCAAATATATCTTGCAGCAGTTCTTTGCTAAAAATATTTTTAGGTTTGTACTTACTATGCTATGGAGTGGATTGATTCTCTTATCAACCTAGGTTCAAGAGCTAAATTCAGTAGGATAATTTTAGCAATTATTAGTCTTCAAAAAATCAGGGCAGTCCATTTATAATCCTAGGATTATAATTTAAAAGGTAATCTCAGTCCTTGTATTCCATAGTACTTATCACACACTGAGATTCCTTATTTATTAATCTCTACAATAGACACAAGCTTGTGAGAGAAAGAAGCCACCTTGGAATGGCACAATGAGGGTCACTTATGTACATGCATATCATGGGGCCAGGATTGATATATAGGTTTGTCTGATTTTACTCTATCATACAGGCTTGTTTAAAGATGCTTGTTTAAAGATGCTGAAACATAAGGCATACTTCTTAGATATATGAAGATGATTTTGAGCTAAGTAACTAGGTCAGATATCTTGAAGTTGTTTTGTGGTACTGGTAGGTGGCACAGAACCCTCTCCTTCATTTTTTTTTTTTTTAAGTTGTACGTATTTATGTAAGAGAGAGAGAGAGAGAATGAGCAGGGGGAGGGGCAGAGGGAGAGGGAGAAGCAAGCTCCCTGCCGAGCAGGGAACCCAATACAAGCTCAATCCCAGAACTCTGGAATCATGACCTAAGCCGAAGACAGATGCTTAACTGACTGAGCCACCCAGGTACACCCCCCTTCCATTGTAAACCGTCCTATCATTATTCTCTGATTTCTAACATGAAATCTGTGAGACAAAGATCACTGGCCAACCAACAGTCATTTCACCTATTCTTCCTTGTTAATCAGACCTTGAACTTTTTAATACCTAGCATTTAGCGGCTACTTGATTAAACCAATAATAGACTCTCCATCTGCTTGTCAGGGATGGGTTTAAAGGTGGGCATGTGACCCAGGCTGGCAGAGTGGAAGTCTGCCTGGTGTGAGGTTTTGGGAAATGTTTTCCTTGCTTTTCAAAAGAGTTGCGCAGGAGGAAATGATGCTGTTTTTCTGTTTGGGGATGTTGTCAGCATGTCATCACAATTGCCGCTGGGACTAGGGTAGCCTCCTTAGAATCATGGAGGGAATGGATGAAGAGAACATGTTAGTAAGACAAGAATGGGAGTGGGAAAAGAGAGGGAATCTGGTTCCTTGAGGACTTTGTAGAGTTGCTGAATAATCAACTTTGGAATCCAATTTTGAAACTTCTTGATATGTGAGAGTATTTGTTTTTCCTTATTGTTTAAGTCCTTTCTGGTTAGGTTTTCTGTTGGTATAGTCAAATGTATAGCAAAGCCTCCCTTATTCACTGTTTCAGGTTTTGTCTAGAATTAGACTTAGCTGAATTTATACAACCATGGCTAAGCTTTTATGTGTAGAAGCTGAAGCTCTTTTGGTATGCACATCTGACCCTTCTTTTTATGGATTTTCTGTTCACCTATACTCTATTTTCACATACTTTAATGTAATAAAATTGTGATTATTTTTACTGACCAGTTTCTTTATGTTGGCATCTGCTTGCTGTATAAATAACCCCTCAGTTTTGCAATCTAGGGGGAATAGGATTGAGCTGGGCTGAGTTTCTTCCTGTAATGTTCTTGGAACAGCAACTACTGCTCTCCCTCAGCAGCTGCTAGAAACCATGGTTTTGGCCTCAGTGAGACTGGGGTTTGGAATCCCACACACATTGTCATTTCTCAGGTCCTATACTGAGTCCTGTGGTTCTGCTGTTCTTGCCAGTCCTGTTGCAGCTGCATGGCTGAGAAGTTCCTCTGTTTATCTGTGGCTCAGAACATACTCTCGTCAGTGGGGCTGCCCTAAAGATCCACCCCGCCTATGAAGTATCTCTTAACATCTTTCCATGTCTAAACTTGGTTGTTTCTTTCCCATCTTTCCCTCTGCTCTCCTGGCTCATAGGGAACTATTCAGCTGGTTCCTCCCAGTCCACTGTTGCTTAGGGGAGAATACTTCCTTTCTGGCCATCTGCCACCCAAAGGGGTTGAGACTATTAGATCATGGGTTTTATGTAGATGGTGGGTCAGTAGGGGCATAGAGGACTTGGGAGTGCCCTCAGGCTGGTGACACTGAGCAGGATTCAGCTTACCCTGAGTTCAGGTCATTAAAGTGCAAAAATTCTACCAATCCCCCATTTCAGTAGAACTGAAATTTCCCTCCCTTCCCATGCATCTTAGTTGCCCTATGCTTCTCCCTCCTCCACTCTCATGTGTAGTCAAACTTTCTTTCCAGTAGTAGAACAACCTCCTTGGGAAAATAAGCACCCCAATCATCTGTCTTTTGCTCTGAGGTATTTGGTATTTATAGTTGCTTCCCCAGTTAGTGGCTCTCACAACCATGGGAGTGGCCAGGGGAAAGGAAAGACCCTGAGGACACTTCTGAGAGATAAGAGGTGAGGGAAGTGTGCTGAAACACTGGGTAAGTTACTAAGGGAAATAACCTTGCCACTCTTACATAACTCTCTTTGTCTTCTTTTAAGATTTTATTTATTTATTTGACAGCAAGAGAGCACAAGCAGGGGGAGTGGAAAAGGAAGAAGCAGGCTTCCTGTTGGACAGGGAGTCTGAGGTGGGATTTGATCCCAGAACCCTGGGATCATAACCTGAGCTGAAGGCAGGCACTTAACCAATTGAGCCACCCAGGCTCACCTCTCTTTGTCTTTAAAGTAAATTTCAAATGTCTGTTTGAGTTTCAGTTTCCTAAACTGTAAAACAGGTATATTAATGCCTTCCCCATTGGTTGATGTTAGGATAAAAAATGAAATTTGGCAATAGACCCAACAACTTGGAACCAAATGGAAACAAAACAAAGTGTTATCATTTCTCCATTATTCCTCTTTCTCACTATGGCTCCCAATAGCCCCTCTTACCCTGAAATTACACGTTATATCTATTCCATTGCATTGTCTAGACTTGAGTCACATGACCAACCTGGCTGACAAGGGAGCTGGGATTGGCAGTCTTTGTTTTGGGAAGACAGGTGCTTTCCTAAATATTCTGTTATTGTGGAAGAAGAGAAGATGCTGGGGACAACCAGTGGTCTCTGCTGTTATCATCTTGGTAAGTTTTTTCTGCACCCCTCTTCTTTCTTTTCCTTGGGCACAGATTTTTAACAAGGAGTTCATGAGAACACCTTAAACTAATTAAGAATATATATCTTATGTCTTGCTGGCAAAACCTACCTTTTATTCTGGAGGCTAAAAATACCAAATACACACATTCATAGCTTCTGCACTTATGGGTAAGCATGACACCTAGTCATGGATGAGGAGGCCATGAAATATTACATAGGTGGTGTCTGTTGAGGGCTTGAGGGAATGATTTTCTTTCCTAATGAAAAAAGAAACTGTATTGGACATTGCTGGTGTATCACTTCAAAATCCCCTCAGCCTCTCTACTGGGGTGACCACCTCTGTATAAACCAGTGCCTGTCTGAGCAGTTAGGGTTTGACAGGGCCTCATCTGGGTCCAGGCAGCAGAGTTCTCACTTCCTGTTCTGGAGCTCCTTTGATGCTGCACACCTGGAAATCTATGGGGACCATGTTCTCTGTCCTCATGCAAGCATAACGTGGTGGTGTGGGAGAACTTAATACCTGTGAAGCAGACCTTGACCACTGGGAAGTCAGGGGTGATAAACCCTTTTTCTTTTTGTCTCCTAAATGAACAGTTATGAGATGTAGTTCATAAGTCTTCTCATAAAGTCCCAATACGTTTGAGAACCAGTTTCTCACAGAAGTGGCCACATCAATAATGCATCCTGTATTGGCTTTCTTCTATTCCTGTTTCACTGCCCATACCCGAGACTCCTATTCTTTATTAGGGAATCAAATTTCCTAACCAAATACCTGCACACAAATCTTTGTCTCAAGCTCTGAATTTAGAGAAGCCTAGACTAAGAATTCTTCTAAGAGAGATGTTCTATCTCTCTCTTTTCTTCCCCTTCCAACCCTCTCCTCCCTTCTCATTCCTCCAGTTCTCATCCCTCCAGGGATGAGGTATGTGAACAATAGCAACCATTTTGTGACCATGAGGAGAAAGTCCAGGGAATCACTGAATAGCTAGATGTAAAGATCTAGAGTCCTTACATTGGTGAGCCACTGAACCAAGCCAGGAATGATCTACCTTAGATGTTTCTGTTATGTGAGAAAAGTAAACAATTATTTAAACCACTTCTAGTTGAATATTATGGTACTTGTAGCTGAAGCATTTTAACAGAGCCCATGAAACCATTCGCTTATAGGTGAATATATAAAACCAGCACACATATTTATTCACTCTTATTTTTCAAATGCATGTTAGTGAACTACAAATTGGTTTAAAAGGAGAGGCAAGCACTATTGTTTGGTGCCTGACATGTATTCTGCCCTTCTTCATAACAGAACCCATTCACTCTTTTCCTTGCCCTCAAGAGGCTGGGGGAAGTGGACCTCACTCCCAGCTCCAATAGTGAGCCTGGTCTGTTTCAGTCTAATCCTACTCTACGATCATCATTGGTCCAGGAATGGGCATATGCACATATTTAGGCCAATGAAACTTGAGGAAAAGGTTTCTAAGAAGCTTCTGGGGACCCTTTCCCTTCCACAAAAGAGAACTACAGGAAGAGGTGGATTTTCATAGCTTTCACATATGTGTCTGAATGTGGTAGCTGGAGTGCCACCACTGTTGTGCTGCCAGTCTGGGGACAAAACCCACAGTGAGGAGACAGAATTGCATGACGGGCCATGCATTGCATGGGGCCATGACGATGATACTGATCTGGTGAAGAAGGACTTCTCTGAAGTCCTTTCTCTGGCCTTTCTGTTGTATGATATTATATATGTATATACATATATACCTATACATATGTGTGTATGTATATATATATATATACACACACAAGAATATATATATTCTTTTTGTTGAAGGCAGGATGAATCTTGATTTCTGTGTCTTGCCACAGACAGCATCCTAACTGTTTTAAATTGTTATTAATTTAGTTTAACTTTTTGTTCCATGTTTTCTCAGTTATCAGGTACTCAAAGAATATCCCCAATCATGCTGAAATCTGTGAAATATTGGGATGTTAGAAGGGGTCTATATCCCCTCCAGTTGGAAATGGTTATGTTAGAGTATCTTTCAAGCCTGTTGCACACCTCTTCTTTTGGTTCTTATTGGCTTTTTTCCCCTTTCTCTTCCTCCAAGGTCTTAGTGGGTATTCAGGGTGAGATATCAAGAAAGAATTAACAAGGGTACTTCCAGGCTACCTTTGACAATGCAAGGGAAAGGGTTTATCCAGAGGAGGGTAGGGTGAACACTGCTTGGGGCAGAGCTTGGTTCTTGATGGTTACTCAGTAATTGGCTGATTTTAGTGAGCTTTTAGGGGAAGGACAAGAGGTAGATTTTGTAACTGCTTAGTAGAGAACTAGCTCCAAAGTTGAGGAGTAACCTGTTCATGGTAGAAAATTCAAGTCAATTACACTCAACTCAGTGAAATTACTCCAAGACCTAATATAAACAGTGATACATGAACTACCATAGTGTATATTTCCCACTCCTTGCCATTAAAACCCAAGAGCAGTTATGTAATGTACAAGATGCCACCTTATGCTACATGACACATGCTACCAAAATGGTTGACAAGTAAACTGCAACATCTAAGAAGCAAAAACTACTGGCTCTTCAGACTTTGAGAGCTTACAATCCAGCTTGGGGAAACTTTGCTCTGCTGTCACCATTTGGACTGACTGATAAAACCAAGAACATCTCTAGGTGGGGTAAAAATGGAATAAAGTGTGCAGAGACTGGCTCTACCAGATGTTAATAAGTGTTATGAGAAATATGTTTCTTGACATCCAATTATTTTAGGAAACCCTAAGTTTCCTAGGTTAAAAGTAGGTATAAGGTTCTTTTACTGCTGATTTTCTGTGGCCTTTATTTCATATGCCAGTGGACATATCTTTAAGAGAATCTTTAAGAAAAGAATGCTATATGAATCTTCCCAAATTTATTTGGCCAAGTAATTCTTTTCCTTTCCCTTTTTCTTTTCTTCTTCTTCCCTTTTGCCTACCCTTCCCCTTCCCTTTCCCTTTCCTTTTCCTTTTCCCTCCCCTCCCCCCACACTTCTTTCTGTCAAGGAATTCTTTCTTCAGAGGTCTGATCTTGTGGGCTATCTTTTGGGGAACACTAGCCCAGCCTAATGGAATCTAATGATAGGGTCCTCTAAAAATAAAGCACCTGCAACTACAAATAGTAGATTATTTGTTGAGAATGTAAAACTATCACATAACTGAAATTAAAATCAACCTACTCTGTCCTCCTATAGGTCTTTTTTTTTTTTTTAAAGATTTTATTCATTTATTTGTCAGAGAGAGAGAGTGCACAAGCAGAGAGAACAGCAGGCAGAGGGAGAGGCAGGCTCTCCACCAAGCAAGGAGCCTGATGTGGGATTCAATCCCAGGACCCTGTGATCATGACCTGAGCTGAAGGCAAACGCTTAACCGACAGCCACCCAGGCTTCCCTGTCCTCCTATATTTCTGATACTTTGCCCTGTTGAGAATCTCTCTTTTGGGAATAATAGCTAACAACATGATCAGTTTACTTTGGGAGTAACACTTAAGTCAACAGTGTCTCTGAGTATGACCAATGTGCTTTCTCCAAGAGCATCTTACATTGGAAAACTATTTGTGGTTTTCCCAGAACAGTATCTGACACCCAGCAGGAATGAATGCTTCACTTGAGAAGACTAAGAATCCTCTCTTTTGACCATTGTTTTCTACCCACTTGGGGTTAAAGAAAACCTCTCAGATCCCCAGAGATTCTTACGATCTAAAATTCTTACGATTTAAAATGTGAAAAGACTTTGTATGTTCTGTGGCTAGTGGTGAAATCTCTACCTATGTGGATGAGAAGCACAGGTAGAATAGTGTAAACCCTTACCAGCCAGCCTTTGGGTTAAGTGAGATTCTTGATCACATAAAATGCCTGCCTGAGTAATGAAAGTATATCAAGTTATTGAATTCCATGCAGGAAGAATTTTGTGCAGTTACTTATAACTAACATGGTGGTTTCCTCATGTTTCAGGAAGCAGAGCTTTGTCTGGTAGGTGAAGCAAAGATGACCTTTAGGCAATTGCTGTAGGTATACTCAGCAGACCCACTCACCAGGAAGTCAATCTCTAGGAGGGTAGGCTATGAAGAGGGAAAATGACAGCGATATGTCAGCTGATGTCCAGTCCTAGCAGTGGGTGACATCACCCTGGAGCAAAAGAAGAAACAATTATTCATGTTACCTAGAACAATAGTTCCTAAACACAAGCCAGTTTTTCTCTTGTAGGTAAATGAAAGAACTAAGAAAAGAAAGGTTATATGGCAACCTTTTCTTATCTAAAATTTAAAGGATGAGATTATGTTTTCCTCATTCTTAAAAACATACATATCCTTGGCTAGGAAATGATAGTAGATAGTAACCATTTTTAAAAAGTTTTAATATACTTGACCAAATAAAAAGTTATTAACTCTCATGTTAGTCTCATGGCTTTAAATTTTTGTGTGTTACATTTTTCTTGTGCTTTGTTTGAAATTACACTGTTCCATGTGTAGGAACCACTACTCTGGAGCATGTTGAGAACTTGGTCAAGAGTTTCATGTTAGTGAAACAGTCTCTCAATTCATTGGAGAAGAAAAACCAGTCCATATTACCCAACTTTAGTGTCAAAAGTAGAGGGTGCAAATCTTTGAGAGCATTGTGGGGGACACTCCCATTGGGAGCTGGGCAAGGAGGAGTTTTTTGGGTATTTTAATGTGAAACAAATGTAGGTTGGTCTCCAGGAGGCCTCACTGGAAGGTTGGTAGCATTTGTACATTTTGAGTATTAAATCCAAATTTTGAAAATTTCAGATTAAGGACCACATATTGCTTTGCCTTTTTTTTTTTTTTTTCGTGTGAAGAAAGATTGTTCCACTGTCCTGTTGGCGGTGAGGACTGCTGTCCTGCCTCTCAGGAAGCACTGAGGTGAGGGGAGAGGCTGCCCAGCTTCTGCATGCTAGCCAGCTTGCTCTTCGAAGTGAAGTCCCAGGCGAGCAGCAGAATCCTGACGCAAAATGCATTTTATTATGCTGGCACGGCCAGGGGTATATTCTACTTGGGATGATCTGGAGGAATTTATGTGGATTCAGTATGTTCTCCATCGAGATGATCCAGCCAATCATTTCTACAGTGAAGAGTCATCTTAACCTTCTTTTAAAGGCTCATAGCAAACTGGATCCCGAGCTTTTAATCCTAATAAGCATAGTGGAAATTAGCTTTCTGTGGGAATGCTTTAGTTTTCATAGCTGACAGGTTCATATTCAACCTTCTTGTGAATAAGATAAAGGTAACCACAATGACAATATATTGCTAGTCAGAGGACATGTCGGTTACACCTGAAGTGGGTGATTTCTCGTCAGTAAGTATTAATGAAAAACGTGAGATGCTTAAGATAAAATGTTGCTCTTTAATAGTTTGCTTGTGAAGGATGGAGTGGTAACTGGTTTTTTTCCCATCCTTCTAAGCTTTGAGAGAAGAAAGTATGCTAAATGATCATCTTCAAAGTACCTTTCTGATCACACGTTGATTGGAGTGCTTTCTTTGTATATTCGGGCTGATGATGAGATTTGCAAAATGAAGATTCAGGACTGGCTCATAGCTTTTCACTTAACTGGATGTTGGATCTTAAGTCCTGTGCCCTTGAAGCAATTCCACCACTTGATAAAATTCTCAAGGGCCCTGAGAGGCCCCGTTAGCAGGACCGATTCTCTTCCTAGAACTTACCCAGAATTCGTTCCTCACTGGGAAGAAGAATTACAAAAACATGTCCCTCCCAGTCTCACTCACCAGTCTGCACAGTGACATGTGGTGAGTAGTACAAAGTATGGCCAAAAGACTTGTAAATAATGTGAAGCGATGTCTTATGACCAAACGGTGGGATGTACAGGTGAGAAGCTCTCGGAAGTCAGATCAGCTAGGCTCACAAGCCTGAGTTTCAGAGGGCGCCCGTCTCTCCTCCACACTTTCATATTGGACCGTCCAAACTCCTAGGACTCATGAACATCCAAGCAGTTTTGTGCTTTGAGTCACTTTTTGACTAAAATGGCTCCATTTTTCCACTCTATGGTTTTCTTAAGCTAATTCAGTGTTTTATAGTCTCCTGGTAGTAAAGTAGTGTTGCTTTCTAAGCTACAACAAACAGTTGACTTTATTCTTCTACTCTGAAAAATCTTGACTTGTTTGAGTGTATATTATATAAAGGGAGCCTTAATGGATTTGTTTTCATAATTTAATATTTTTTGTATTTGCTCTTGTACAATTGTTTTTAATGGAAAGTATTACAGAACTCAGGGTGGAATTCTTAGAACCAAAGTTATTCTTAATAAAAATCACCACATGCTTGGACCATGAAAAAAAAAAAGAGTTTCATGTTAGGTTGCAAGATAATGAGAGCAGAAGATAAAGAGGCATATAAATGACTTGGAGGATGTGAAAGTGAAGAAGAGAACAATGAGGATTCTCAAGGCAAATTTGAAATATAATATTAAAATACCATGGTTTAGGTACATTAGTTAGGCAGAAGTAATGGTGATATAGCTATGATGCTGCCAGGGCAGCTGTGATGGTCCAGCTCACTTAGGGTTGGTTCTGGTCCTCTATCCTGAGCAGATCTGTGCTTATCAACCTTGAGGGAAAGAAGCCAGCTCTTTTTTGGTAAGAAGAGGGTTACAAAGTTAACTGTTCTTGTTTTAAGCACAAAATTTTAAGTTTATTGTAAAATATTGTTCTGAAAATTATCCATGATTCTGCTACTTATTAAGTGCTAGTTAGAAGTTAGCAAATCATATTTTTTTTCCTGATAAAGAATTTTTTATTGAAAATAGTGAGACACATATTTTGAAATCTTAGGATAAGAAGGTGCTAGATTCAAGCTATTAAGGTTTTATTAGCCCTATTTACCCATGATACTAAGATACTTCATATATAAGGTTTGATTATAAGAAAATGATATTAAATGCATGGTTGATGAAATCTGTCTCATTTCTCTATAGTAATATGGACATGAACAGAAACTTAAGAGGCAGGGAATGTGGTAACTTTGGAGTCAAACTGATTTCAATCTCTCAAGCATAGGCAAGTCATTTAACCTTTCTGAGCCTCTGATTTTTTAACTATAAAATGAGGACAATAAAAGTTCCAGCCTGAGGAAATTATGTTCAATATGATGAGCTGAGAAAATGCTAAAATCTTCCACTCATGCACTGAAACACCAAAGTGATAATAAATATATACCCAAGCTTTAAGACAACAAAGAAGACTGTGTACTATAAAGAGAGAATCCTTAATGGAAAAAGTGGAACAGGAACCAGATCAATAAACAGAAACCATCATACTGCTCCTGAGGTCCCAGGTGGTCTCTGGGTTTTTGTATCATATTCTCTGAGTCTGAAGTGCCCCACCAAGAGGCTATAGGCTATGTAAGTGACCCACAACAAAAGTGACCAATAACTCAGGGTAAGTCACCTCAAAAAAAGAGGGACAATGTGACAGATTATATTTTCTTAATTGGCTATAATGTCTCCATTTCACATTCTATTCTCATAATGTTATTTTGACATCCACTTCCACTGAGAGATGGAATCTAGTTTTCTATTTCTTAAATTTTGGCAGGCTTATGGCTATGGCAGAAGTAGTTATGGGACTTCCAAAGCTAAGTCATAAAAGGGAATTCAGGTTCCACCCAGGTCTTTCAGGACACTTCTTCTTGGAACTAAACAACTCCACACAGAAGCCCAAGCACTCCATCGTGGAGGCTCAGATGAAGAGAAACCAAAGCCCCTGATTCTCAGTCTGGGCTGAGTTTTAACTGACAGAAAACACTAACTGGCCCATCACATGATGCTATCTAATTTATCTACTTATAGCCATCAGAAAAAAAAAGAACCCTCAATTTATGATTTGCATAGCACATTGAACTAGCTGAAGAGTGAATCAGTGAGCTGAGAAATTCTTCCGGAATGTTATATAAAAAGAATAAGAGATGAGACATAGGGAATGATAATGAAGGAAATGATACAGTCCTAGCTTAACTGAAGTGAATAAACCAACAGAAAGATAGCAGCAGCCCTTACTGATAGATGAGCATCCCACAAGCATTCCAAAGGTGTAAATCTGTACAACTGTGACTATACTGTTATATCTGACTACTATGCCAGTGTGCTCCAGAGTGCACAGTTTAGCCCAGCTTCTACCAGGAATGTAAACACAAGTTTCACTTTCCCACCAAATGTTTTTATTTTTTCTTTTATAAACTTTTCTTTTATAAACTTTTAAACTTTTATAAACTCTCACTTTTTTTCTCTGGCAATAAATTTGTCTGTGTTGTGTGCCTGGGTGGCTCAGTTGGTTGAGCAGCTGCCTTCAGCTCAGGTCATGAACCCAGAGTCCTGGGATCGAGTCCTGCACTGGGCCCCCAGCTCCATGGGGAGTCTGCTTCTCCCTCTGACCTTCTCCCTTCTCATGCTCTCTCTCACTCTCTCTCTGAAATAAATAAATAAAATATTAAAAATTAAAAATTTGTATGTGTTTGATCTTCTTCTTAGTCAAGTAAATTTCAGCTGTGCTTTAACTAAACTGAATGTTTATTATTTGACAAAAGTATGAAAAAAAAAGAAAAAATGGAAATAGGTAAGGAAATTCAAATATTCTAATAAAAGTCCCAGAAAGAAAAAGTGAAGAGAATGGAAGAAAGGCAGTATTTTTAAAAATAATTGAAAATTTGCCAACACCTGAGATGGTCTTAAGTTTTCAGATTATAGAGCCCATCAAATGCTGAACAAGATGAATATAAATAACTCCATATTTAGACACATTGTTTTTTAAAAAACATTTTATTTATTTGAGAGAGAGCTAAAAAGCATGTGACCACAAGCAGTGGGGAGGGGCAGAGGGAAAGTGAGAAGCTTAGCAGGGAACCTGGTGTGGGGCCCGATCCCAGGACCCTAGGATCATGACTTGAGCCGAAGGCAGATGCCCAACCAAGGTGCACTATGCTTAGACACATTGTATGAAACTTAAAAACATTAAGGAAAAGCAGAAAATTTAGAAGGTAGCAATTCCAAAAGGCACATTAACTATAATGGAATAATAATATGAATGATACCAGACTTTTATTTAACACTGAATTCAAGAAGACAGTGGAGAAATATCCTTGAAACCCTGATGGAAAATAATATTGAACTTATTTTTATACCCAGCCCAACTGTAATTCAAGTGTGCATATTATGTAAGTATATTTTTTAGACAACAAAGGCTTAGAAACTTTACTACTATAGATCCTCACTAAAAGAACTTCTAAAAGATATATTCCAAAGAGAAGACAATTAAATGAGATAATGCATGGGAAGCATTTAATATGATGTTAAATCTGCCTTTAAAAAATTTATATTTAAATTTTTTAAAAATCTGCCTTTTTAATACTATTAAAAAAGACAAATGCCTAGCACCATTATTTTCCTTTTCCTATTATTCATATCTTTAATGTGGATGTGGTATGTGCACCTGCCCAAACATTTTTGACCACAAAACAAGAAGAAAAAAGACCAAAGGAAACACAGGAATGTAGATCCTGATATTTTTAGCCTATCATATCATCTCTGGCAATTCACCTACCTTCTTGTTATGTGAGGAAAAATAAATTCTTATTTATTTAGGTCTTTGTTGATTGGATTTACTGCTACCTCACTTGATGCATTCCTAAGTGACTAGCTTTCCACTTTTCTTATCTTTGAATTATAAGCTATAAGGATTAAATGGGAATATAGGTTAAAGTTTTCTAGTACCTAACATAGTCTCCAATAAATATTAAGCCTCTTCTTAATCCTCCAGATTGTAAGCTCAAGAGACTTCATTATGTTTACATTCTCATTGCTTAAGCAGTTCAGTCAGTTCATGGGATAGTTATAGAATGCCAATTTATGGGCTAGGTACTTTGATAGTTGCTAACTCATAGTAGGATATCAATAAATATCTATTGAATGGATAGATAAAGCTGTAGATTAGGTCACTAGAAATTAATACTGCTGTTATCTTAAAAATGATCAAATGAACCAACTACATTTCATTTTTTTCCTGTTAACACAGCTTCTGCAGTATTCAAAAGAATGTTTCTTGCCATCTTCCAAGCTTCTTCGACCCTTAAGATTCAACATAGAATTTTTAATTCATTCTGAAGAGAGCTGTAAGTGGAGGGGAAAAGTGACTTTATTGTCCTTTCTGTACTGACCCAGATTTTGTCATTTTAAACTTATTTCAAGAGTTGTGAACCCCTTGAATTCTCAAACAGGTAACCAAAAGGCAGCATGTACAGAATGGAGGTTTTGTTGTTGTTGAAATAATTCATACACAGGGACACAAAGTGTTCTGAGTGTTAGTCTTTGAAAAGGAAGTGTCAGGGAAAAGGAAAGGATGAAGGTGGAAGACCTAAAACATTTTCAAGAACATTATATACAAAGAAGTGTCAAAGGAGAGCCATACCCATAAAATAGAAATTGATGGATGAGTAGATAAGGTTATAAAAAAGGATTTGTAGAGGCTGCATGAAATAGAATAATTTGGCCAAGTAGAGAATTCTTATAGACTATTACACATTAAAAATATCCAGGAAAAAAACAACTAGCATCAGGTTTCAAGTAAGAAAAGCACCACGTGTCTAAAGCAAGGGGATAGGGAAGAAGAAACATATCAACATTCAGTCTCTGACTGGCATATAGCAGGAGATTTGGAAAGCTGGCTGCTCAGGAATATGGAGACAAAATATTCAGGGGTTATAAAGAATGAAGGCAGCAGAGGCAATGGAGGAATCATGAATTGGGCACTTTGGAGGCAGTGGGACAGGGGAATTGCATTTGGGATGAATCAGGAAAAAAGAAACTTGCCCTGTGCATTGAACACACTAGGAAATGAAAGAGACAAATGAAATGAAGGAAAGAAATTGGGTCGGAGTATATGAGAAAAATCTAACTTTGTGGTACAAGTTCTGTAATTTTTCCCTGCCCACTTCTGCCTCTAGTCCCTGGCAGTACTGTTCCCTTTTCCAGGATATTCTTCACCCAGGCAACATCTGCTCTTCTGCTGTCAGCTTAGATGTCCTCCAGAAAGTTGCTTCTAATTCTGCCTCCTCTGCTGACTTTAGTCTGAATTGCTCCCCATCTATGTTCTTACAGCATCTTCCACTTTGCTAGTATAGCTCCTGTCACTAGGGATCATAACTGCCATGTTTACTTGTCTGCCTTGTCCACTATCCTGTGAGCTCCTTGAAAGCAGGAACATATCTTATTAATCTTAGTATTCTAGGACTTGCACAGTGTGGCTTATAATAGTACTTAATAAATGTTGGTGAATAAGTGAATGGTATGAATTTGTGATTTATTTTTTTAAATTCCAGTACGTTATTATTTGTGAACTCATTAGAGCATCCGGAATTTGTTCTGCACTGAGTTACAATATCTTAGTTTAATATTCCAAAATGTTTTTGTCCACTATTAATTATTTCCCTTCTAATTTTCAATGCCACTTTTTAAAAAAGATTTATTTATTTATTTATTTGACAGAGATCACAAGTAGGCAGAAAGGCAGGCAGAGAGAGGAGGAAGCAGGCTCCATGCTGAGCAGAGAGCCCGATGCGGGGCTCGATCCCAAGACCCTGGGATCATGACCTGAGCTGAAGGCAGAGGCTTTAACCCACTGAGCCACCCAGGCACCCCTTCAATGCCACTTTTAAAAAATTTTAACTCCAGTACAGTTAATATACAGTGTAATATTAGTTTCAGGTGTACAATATAGTGATTCAACACTTCCATACATTACCTGATGCTCATCACTACAAGTGCCCTCCTTAATCCTTATCACCTGTTGCACCCACCCACTCACCCACCCCTCTCTTCTGGTTACCATCAGTTTATTCCCTCTTGTTAACAGTCTGTTTTTTTTTTTTGATTTCTCTCTCTTTTCTCCTTGGCTTATTTGTTTTGTTTCTTAAATTCCACATGTGAGTGAAATCATTTGATATTTGTCTTTCTCTAACTCATTTTGATTATCCTCTAGCTCTATCCATGTTGTTGCAAAATGCAAGATTTCATTCCTCTTGATGGCTGAATAATATTCCATTATGCATATACCACATCTTTTTGATCCATTCATCTATCAATAGACACTTGAGCTGCTTCCATAATTTGGTTATTGTAAATATAGCTATTATAAGCATAGAGGTATGTGTATCCTTTTGAATTAGTGTTTTTGTATTTTTTAGGTAAATACCCAGTAGAGCAATTGCTGGATCATATGATAGCTCTATTTTTTTTTTTAAGAGAAAAAGGGCAAGCACGAGCAGGGAGGGGCAGAGGCAGAGGGAGAGAGAGAATCTCAAGCAGGCTTGAGTATGAAGCCCAGTATGAAGCCTGATGTGGGGCTCCATCTCCCCACCTTGTCAGAAACATGGTTTTCTCTTCTAGGATTTTTATGGTTTCTCTTCTAGGATTTTTATGGTTTCAGGTCTCACATTTGGATATTTAATCCATTTTGAATTTACTTTCTGTATGTTGCAAGAAAGTGGTTCAGTTTCATTCTTTTGTTTGTTGCTGTCCAGTTTTCCCAACATCATTTTTGAAGAGACTTTTTCCCATTTGATATTCTTTCCTGCTTTGTTGAAGATTAATTGGCCGTATAATTGTGGTTTTATTTCCAGGTTTTTTATTCCATTCTATTGACTTATGTGTCTTTTTCTGCCTGTTCCATACTGTTTTGACTACTAGAGCTTTGCAATATAATTTAAAGTCTGGAATTGGAATCTCCAGCTTTGCTTTTCTTTTAAAAGATAGCTTTGGTTACTCAGGGTCTTTTGTGGTTCCATGAAAATTTTATGATTATTTTTTCTCATTCTGTAAAAAATTCTGTTGGTATTTTGATAGCAATTGCGTTAATAAGTAAATTATAGTATAGACACTTTTTTAAAAATAATTTTTTATTAACATATAATTTATTATTAGCCCCAGGGGTACAGGTCTGTGAATCACCAGGTTTACACACTTCATAGCACATACCTTCCCCAATGTTCATAACCCTGCCACCCTCTCCCTACTTCTCTGCCCCCGGCCCCGCTCAGTTTGTTTTCTGAGATTAAGAGTCTCTTATGGTTTGTCTCCCTCCAGATCCCATCTTGTTTCATTTATTCTTTTCCTATCCCTCCAAGTCCCCCACGTTGCCTCTCAACTTCCTCATATCAGGGAGATCATATGATAGTTGTCTTTCTCTGATTGACTTATTTTGCTAAACATAATACCCTCTAGTCCCATCCATGTTGTCGCAAATGGCAAGGTTTCATTTCTTTTGATGGCTGCATAGTATTCCATTGTATATATATACTACATCTTCTTTATTCATTCATCTGTTGATGGACATCTAGGTTCTTTCCATAGTTTGGCTATTGTGGGCAATGCTGTGTAGTATAGACACTTTAACAATATTTGTTCTTCCTATCCATGAGCATGGAATATATTTCCATTTCTTTTTGTTATCTTCCATTTCTTACATCATTGTCTTAAAGTTTTCAGAGTACAGGTCTTTCACCTCCTTGGTTAAGTTTATTTCTAGGTATTTTATTATTTTTGATGTAATTGTAAATGGGATTATTTTATTAATTTCTCTTTCTGCTACTTTATTATTAGTATATACAAATGCAACATATTTCTGCACATTGGTTTTATATCCTGTTACTTCACTGGATTAATTTATCAGTTCTAGTAGTTTTTGGTGGAGTCTTTTGGGTTTTCTGTATATAGTATCATGTCATCTGCAAATAGTGGAAGTTTTACTACTTCTTTATTGATTTGGATCCCTTTTCTTTCTTTTTGTTTTCTGATTACCATGGCTAGAACTTCAAATACTATGTTGAATAAAAGTGATTAGGGTAGACATCCTTGTCTTGTTCCTGATCTGACAGTTTTTCCACAGTGAGTATGATGTTTCCTGTGGGTTTTTCACATATGGCCTTTATTATTTTGAGGTATGTTCCCGCTAAACCTACTTTGTTGAGAGTTTTTATTGTGAGTAGATGTTGTATTTTGACAGATTCTTTATTTGTTTCTATTGAAATGGTCATATGGTTTTTACACTTTCTCTTATTGATGTGATTTATCACATTGATTTGTGAATATTGAGCCAGGCTTGCATCCTAGAAATAAATCACACTCAATGGTGATGAATGATTTCTTTTTTTAAAGATTTTATTTATTTTATTTTAGAGAGAGATGGAGAGAGAGAGAGAGAGTTCACAAGCAGGAACAGGGACAGAGGGAGAGGGGGAAGTAGACTCCCACTGAGCAGGGAGCCTGACACGGGACTTGATCCCAAGACCCTGGGATTATGACCCAAGCCAAAGGCAGACACTTAACCAACTGAGCCACCCAGGCATCCTGGCGAATGATTTTTATATATTGTTGGATTCCATTTGCTAATGTTTTGTTGAGGATTTTTACATTTATGTTTATCAGGGGTATTGTCCTGTATGTAGTTCTCTTTTCTTTGTGGTATCTTTATCTGGTTTTGGTATCAGGGTGATACTGGCCTCATAGAATATGGAAGTTTTCCTTTTTATGTTTTTGGAATAATTTGAGAAGATTAGGTATGAACTTTTCTTTAAATGTTTGGTAGAATTTGCTTGTGAAACTGCCTGGTCCTGGACTTCTGTGTAATGGGAATGTTTTGATTACTGATTCAATTTCCTTGCTGGTAATTGGTCTGTTCAAATTTTATATTTTTTACTGCTTTAGTTTTGGTAGGTTATTTATTCATTTCTTCTGGGCTGTCTAATTTGTTGACACATAGTTTTTCACAAATTTTTTATGATTGTTTGTATTTCTCTGTTGTTGGTTATCTCTCCTCTTCTTTCATTGGTGATTTTGTTTATTTGAGTCATTTTTTTTTTATGAGTCTGGTTAGAGCTTTACCACTTTTGCTGATCTTTTCCAAGAACCAGCTGCTCCTGGTTTCATTGATCTGTTCTATTGTTTTTTGTTTGTTTGTTTGTATTAGTTTCTGTATCATTTGTTTCTGCTCTAATCTTTATTATTTCCTTCCTTCTGCCAGTTTTGGGTCTTGTTTATTCTTTTTTTTCTAGCTCCATTAGGTGTAACATTAGGTTGTTTATTTGAGATTTTTAAAAAAAGATTTGATTTATTTATTTGAGAGAGTGAGAGAGTTAGAGCACGAGCAGGGGGAGGAGCAGAGAGCGAAGGACAAGTGGACTTTATGCTGAGCGGATCATGACCCAAGCTGAAACCAAGAGTTGGACAATCAACCAGCTGAGCCACCCAGGCTTCTCTATTTGAGATTTTTCTTGCTTCTTGAAGTAGGCCTGTATTGCTATACAATCCCTCTTAGAACCATTTTTGCTGTATCCCAGACGTTTTGTACTGTTGTGTTTTCATTTTATTTGTTTCCATATACTTTTTGATTTCCTCTTTGATTTCTTGTTTGACCCATTCATTGTTTAGTTGCATATTATTTCACCTCCATGTATTTGTGCTCTTTCCAGATGTTTTCTTGTGGTTGACTTCTAGTTTCATAGCATTGTGGTCAGAAGAGATGCCTGGTATGACTTCAAATTTAGAACTTGTTACCTGAGATTTGGAATTGGAACTAGAAAATCTTTGCTTAAACCTTGACTCTTGCAACTTCTAGCTCTGTGACTATAGACAGGTAACATTACCTTTCTGGGGCTTAATGTTCTCAATTATGAAATGGGGTAATGTTATCTTTTCTGTAGGCCACCTCACCCAAAATGTACCTAATCTTTTCTGATTGTAGGTTCTTGTGGGGATAAAATAATATCATAGTAGGAAAGCTCTTTGTGAATAAAGTGATTTTCAAGTAAGTTATTAAAAGAGTTTAGAATGTGTTTCTGCATACATGTCTCTGTGTGTATATAGCTAATGAAGGAAGAAATTTTAATATGTCAAGACATTTATAATAAACCATGGGGGCACCTATGCTTCTAAATATGGTGCTTTTGATGGTTTTGAATAATGTTGTCCAATAGAACTTCCAAGGATAAGAAAAGTCTGCATCTGTGCCATCAGATTCATTAGCCATTCACCTTATGTGTCAATAGAGCATTAGAAATGTAGCTAGTGCAACTGAGGAACTGAATTTTTAATTCTACTTAATTTTAATTTAATTGCCATATATAACAAGTGGCTATCTTATCAGACAACATATAGATGTTGAATGTTTTAATCATGACAGAAAGTTCTATTAGAGCTAAATTAGAGTTTAAATTGATGGTGAAAAACTAAGTTGACTTCATGGGTCTGTCAGGTATTGAAAATGTCAAAGTGGTTCAATATAAGACTGAAGGGGATGATGAGCATTGTACTTAAAAAGCATTCCCATTCATTTGTAAAAATTTTGGTTTTTGGATAGCAGTTGTCAGTTTTAATTTCTGGGTTAATACTTGGAGATATTTGCCAGTATGGAAGGAAATGACCTGCTTCAAAGCCTCAAATCTATTTTGAAATTCAAGGAGGTAAATATCACTCATCTACCTATTTTTCTACCTAAGTATCTTACCCATCTACATCAGTAATAAAAGAAAGGAGTTAGGCTATCTTGGAAGTCCCTCTCGTATTTGTAATTTACTCATTGTGTTCCTAGAAAGATTGGTAAAAATTATACCCAAGTCGGTGATCGGATAATCTGCATATATATTGATGTAATAACTCAGAGAATATATTAATAATAATATTTAAGCATTGCTAGGAAGACTGGCAGTGCTCATTTCAGTACATACTGGCCAGTTTCTGTACACAACCCCTCCCCCAATATTGTGCTACTTCTCTATTCCTTGGCTTTTATTTTCATTCCATCTCCTTCAAATTATTTTATCTCTGGCTTCCAATCTGTCTACTACTATATTTATTATTATTTTCAATCTTACTGTAGGGGGGTGAAGTGAGCAAAACTTCACTTTTTTTAAGGAAGAAAAAAAATGTCGTGTAAAAGATATCCATATATACTATTTCTCTAAAGTAGATCTTCTACCTTCATATTTTCCCTCCCTTCCTTCCTTCCTTCCTTCCTTCCTTCCTTCTTCTCTTTTCTCCCTTTTCCCCCTTCTCTTCATTCCCTTCCTTTCCCTCCCCTTCCATTTCTTGTTGAGAAGAATGACTTAAATGGCTTCTCTAATTTATTCATTCATTCAACAACTATTAGTGGAATTCATGCATGTACCAAGCCCTGTGCTAGGCATTGTGATTGCAAGAGTGAGTGAGACAGAGGTACCTTCACAGGCAGAGAGAGATACCAACGTAAATAAGTAAGTGAATAAAAAAATAAATAAAATAATTACAAAACAAGATATATTTTTTTTAAATGAGCACAGGATTGTAATAGGTGGGTGGGTGAAGCCATTGGAGATGGCTTGGCTAATGTAGTCTGACTGAGAAGGAGATGAGATTTAAGGTGAGAAAGAGTCAGCCATGTGAAGAGCATTCCAGATGAAAGAAATAGATGTGATGTCCTGGGAGGGAGAGAAGGTAAACATTTTAGGAACTGTTCCAAGACTGATGAAGCTGGAATTCAGAGTGGAGTGGAGACAAAGCACAGTGATGTGAAGTGAGATAGAAAGACAGGGCCACATAAATCAGCACAAGACCATATTTATATCTCTAAGATGTATATGGTCATACCTGTTACATTACTAGTATGTCACACAAGAACATCTAACAATTAATAATAGCTAGCAGCAATGGAGCAGTTCATGATGTGTGTGCTGCTGTCCCAAGAGTGTCACATCTATAATTATTTATCTTCAAAGCATTCCTATGAGACAGGTATAGGCATCATCCCCATTTTGCAGAAGAGGAAGCTGAGGCACAGGGAGGTTAAATAACTTCCCCGATGTACTATAGCTAGGAAGATTAACCAGGTAATTCATATGTAGCCAATCCAGCAATGGGCTTGCCTGCCTTCTTAATTGCTGTGTTCCGCACCACAGCTTTGACAGGGCAGTTGGCCAAGCCCAAACAGTTAAGAGTGACTTTAACTGAGAGAGTTGCAGATGGGCAGCCTGGAACTGGAATTAGATTTAAAAACTTGATGATTAGGTGAGCCTGGTGATGGGTATTATGGAGGGCACGTATTGCATGGAGCATTGGGTGTGGTGCATAAACAATGAATTCTAGAACACTGAAAAGAAGAAAAAAAAGCCCCTGCAAAAAACTTGATGATTCAAGTTAAAGAATTTTGGCTAGAATATATCATAGGTGATATATTCATAGGGAAAACTCCTTGATATTGGTCTTGGCAATGATTTTTTGGATGTGACACCAAAAGCAAAGGTAATACAAACAAAAACATACAAATGGGACTACCTGAATTTAAAAAACTTCTGCACAGCAAAGAAAAAAAATTAACATAATGAAAAGGCAAGGTACAGAATAGGAGAAAAACTTTAAAGGCATATATTCTATAAGGAATTAATATCCAAAATATACTAAAAAACTTGTATAGCTCATTAACAAAAAAAGAAATAATCTGACTTAAAAGTAGGCAGAAGATCTGAATAGACATTTTCTCAAAGAAGACATACATGTGGACAACAGGTACATGAGAACGTGCTCAACATCCCTAATAATCAGGGAACTGAAAATCAAAACCAAAATGAGATATCATGTCACACCTGTTAGTGTGGCTTTTCTCAAAAATATTGGATAACAAGTGTTGGTGAGGATATGGAGGAAAAGGTACCCTTGTACACTGTTGGTAGGAATTTAAATTGGTATGGTTATTATGGAGAACAATATGGGGTTCCTCAGAAAATTAAAAGTAACACTTATTGGCATATATCTGAAATAATCAAATTCAGGATTTTGAAGAGATACCCGCATTCCTATTGTGGCATTATTCACAATAGCCAATATATGGAAACAGCTTAAGTGTCTGTCAGTGGATGAATGGATAAAGAAAAGGTGATATCTATTTAGATTTCTCTCTCCCTCCCTATCTATCAACCTCCCTAAATATCCACACATTCCATGGAATATTTTTATTGATCTATGTATATCTCATATATTAAGGCGTATAACATAATGATTTGATATTTGTATATATTGTGAAATGATCACCATAATAAATCTAGTTAACATCCATCACCACAGTTACAATTTTATTTTCTTGTGATGAGAACTTTTGAAATTAATTTTTCATTTTAATTCCACTATAGTTAACATAGTGTTATAATAGTTTCAGCTGTGCAATATAGTGATTCAGAAATTCTATACTTCATCCAATGCTCATCACAAGTGCCTTCCTTAGTCTTTATTACCTACTTCACCTATCCTCCCACACACCTTCCCTCTAGTACCTGTAGTGATGAGGGCTTTCAAATATACTCTATTAGTCATTTTAAAATATACAATACAGTATTACTACCTGTAGTCACCATGATATACTACTGTGGAATACTATTCAGCCATAAAATAGAAGAAAATCCTGCCATTTGCAATGACATGGTTGATACTGGAGGGCATTATTACTGACTGAAATAAAGCCAAGCAAGACAAATACTGCATGGTATCACTTATATATAGAATCTAAAGAAAAAGTTAAACTCAGAGAGTAGAATGGTGATTGCCAAGGGCTGAGGGATTGGGGAAAGGAGGAGCTATTGGTTAAAGGGTACAACCTTTGAGTTATCAGATGAATAGGTTCTGAGAATCTGATGCATAGCATGATGACTTAGTATACAGTATTGTATTATATACTTGAGATTTGCTGAGAATGGATCTTTTTTTTAATTTAAGCTTTTTTATTTAAACATATAATGTAACCCCACCCCCCTCTTCCAACCCCTCTCCTTCCCCCACTCCCCTCAGTTTGTTTTATGACATTAAGAGTCTCTTTTGGTTTGTCTCCCTCCCGATCCCATCTTGTTTCATTTTTT
>ML100435.1:0-23944 GCA_003697995.1 Taxidea taxus jeffersonii | reverse complement strand
GATGACTGTTTCAATCTCCTTACTGGTTATGGGCCTATTCAGGTTTTCTATTTCTTCCTGGTTCAGTTTTGGCAGTTTATATGTCTCTAGGAAAGCATCCATTTCTTCCAGATTGTCAAATTTGTTGGCATAGAGTTGCTCATAATATGTTCTTATGATTGTTTGTATTTCTTTGGTGTTGGTTGTGATCTCTCCTCTTTCATTCATGATTTTATTTATTTGGGTCCTTTCTCTTTTCTTTTGGATAAGTCTGGCCAGGGGTTTATCAATCTTATTAATTCTTTCAAAGAACCAGCTCCTAGTTTCATTGATTTGTTCTATTGTTTTTTTGCTTTCTATTTCATTGATTTCTGCTTTGATCTTTATTATTTCTCTTCTCCTGCCGGGTTTAGGCTTTCTTTGTTGTTCTTTCTCGAGCTCCTTTAGGTGTAGGGTTAGGTTGTGTATTTGAGACCTTTCCTATTTCTTGAGATAGGCTTGTATCGCTATATATTTTCCTCTCAGGACTGCCTTTGCTGTGTCCCACAGATTTTGGACCGTTGTGTTTTCATTATCATTTGTTTCCATGTTTTTTTTTCAATTCTTCTTTAATTTCCTGGTTGACCCATTCATTCTTTAGAAGGATGCTGTTGAGTTTCCATGTATTTGTGCTCTTTCCAAATTTCCTCTTGTGATTGAGTTCTAGCTTCAGAGCATTGTGGTCTGAAAATATGCAGGGAATGATCCCAATCTTTTGATACCGGTTGAGACCTGATTTATGACCCAGGATGTGATCTATTCTGGAGAATGTTCCATGGGCACTAGAGAAGAATGTGTATTCTGTTGCTTTGGGATGGAATGTTCTGAATATATCTGTGATATCCATCTGGTCCAGTGTGTCATTGAAGACCTTTATTTCCTTGTTGATCTTTTGCTTGGATGATCTGTCCATTTCAGTGAGGGGTGTGTTAAAGTCTCCAACTATTATTGTTTTCTTGTCAATGTGTTTCTTTGATTTTGTTATTAATTGGTTTATATAGTTGGCTGCTCCCATGTTAGGGGCATAGATATTTAAAATGGTTAGATCTTCTTGTTGGACAGACCCTTTGAGTATGATAGAGTCCTTCCTCATCTCTTATTATAGTCTTTGGCTTAAAATCTAATTGATCTGATATAAGGATTGCCACCCCAGCTTTCTTCTGATGTCCATTAGCATGGTAAATTGTTTTCCACCCCCTCACTTTCAATCTGGAGGTGTCTTCAGGTCTAAAATGAGTTTCTTGTAGGCAGCATATTGATGGGTTTTGGTTTTTTATCCATTCTGAAACCCTGTGTCTTTTGTTTGGGGCATTTAGGCCATTTACTTTCAGGGTAACTATTGAGAGATATGAATTTAGTGCCATTGTATTGCCTGTAAGGTGATTGTTACTGTATATTGTCTCTGTTCCTTTATGATAATACTTTTAGGGTCTCTCTTTGCTAGAGGACCCCTTTCAATATTTCCTGTAGAGCTGGTTTGGTGTTTACAAATTCTTTCAGTTTTTGTTTGTCCTGGAAGCTTTTTATCTCTCCTTCTATTTTCAATGATAACCTAGCTGGATATAGTATTCTTGGCTGCATGTTTTTCTCGTTTAGTGCTCTGAATATATCATGCCAGTTCTTTCTGGCCTGCCAGGTCTCTGTGGATAAGTCTGCTGCCAATCTAATATTTTTACCATTATATGTTACAGACTTCTTGTCCCGTGCTGCTTTCAGGATTTTCTCTTTGTCACTAAGACTTTCAAATTTCACTATTAGATGGTGGGGTGTAGACCAATTCCTATTGATTTTGAGGGGTGTTCTCTGCACCTCCTGGATTTTGATGCTTGTTCCCCTTGCTATATTAGGGAAATTCTCTACAATAATCCTCTCCAGTATACCTTCTGCTCCTCTTTCTCTTTCTTCTTCTTCTGGAATCCCTAATGTTTCGTCTTATGGTGTCACTTATCTCTCGAATTCTCCCCTCGTGGTCCAGTAGTTGTTTGTCTCTCTTTTGCTCAGCTTCTTTATTCTCTGTCATTTGGTCTTCTATATCACTAATTCTTTCTTCTGCCTCATTTATCGTAGCAGTAAGAGCCTCCAATTTTGATTGCATCTCATTAATAGCTTTTTCATTTCAACTTGATTAGATTTTAGTTCTTTTATTTCTCCAGAAAGGGCTTTTATTTCTCCGGACAGGGTTTCTCTAATATCTTCCATGCCTTTTTCGAGCCCAGCTAGAACCTTGAGAATCATCGTTCTGAATTCCAGATCTGACATATTACCAATGTCTGTATTGATTAGGTCCCTAGCCTTCGGTACTTCCTCCTGTTCTTTTTTTTTGTGGTGAGTTTTTCCGCCTTGTCATTTTGTCCAGATAAGAATCCGCTGTTCTCCTTGTTAAGTGAATTTAGTCTTTGCTGGATTTCTTGTTGATCTTCTGGGGGAGGGGCCTGTTGTAGTGATTTTCAAGTGTCTTTGCCCCAGGCAGAATTGCACCGCCCTTACCAGGGGCCGGGCTAAGTAATCCTCTCAGGTTCGCTTTCGGGAGCTTTTGTTCCCTGAACGCTTTCTGTAGAGTTCTGGAGGACAGGAGTGAAAATGGCGGCCTCCCAGTCTCTGGCTCAGAGGAGCCAAGAGCTCGGGGCCCCAGTCTTTAGTGGGCCTTCAGAGAAAAGCGCTTAATCACTTCCATCTCCCCAGCCTCCGGCCGCGCTTAGAGAAAATCATGCGTAATCGGTCCCATCTCACTGGCTTCTGGCTGTGCTCCGAGGTCACCCAGCCTGTGACCAAGGGTCTCTGTCTCTGGCAGAGTCCCACCTGGAGTCTCCGAACCCCATAGATCCCTGAGCTCTCCCAGGTCGGAGTCTCCCCGGATCTTGTGGGGACCCCTCACACAAAGCACCAGCCCGTGTCACAAACCACGGCTCTAGGACACCCCGAGTTGAGAGCTCACTCCTCGGCTCTGTCTCCGCAGCCGGCTTCCCCACTCTAATACCTGTGAGCTCTGCGACACTCAGAAACCCCTGATCCTTCTGTGACCCCGCGGGACCTGAGTCCACGCTGTCCGCATGAGGTCCTCACCCCAGTTTAGCCTCTAGAGCGATGTCCCTCCATGGAGCAGACTTTTAAAAGTCCTGATTTTGTGCTCCGTTGTTCTGCCGCTTGCCGGGAGCCGGCCCCTCCCCCTGGGGTCTATCTTCCCGTTGCATTGGATTCACTTCTCTGCTGGTCCTACCTCTTAGAAAGTGGTGGATTTTCTGTTTGTAGAATTGTTGTTTTTCTTCTCTTCGATCTCCTCTTGGATTCGTAGGTGTTCCGAATGGTTTGATAGGCTATCTAGCTGATCTACTGCTGCCTGATTTTGTCTCAGCCTGCTACTTCTCCGCCATCTTGACTCCTCCCGATGACTGAGAATGGATCTTAAGCACTCTCACCCACCTCCCCAAGAGGTAACCATGTAAGGTGATAAATGTGTTAATTAACTTGATTTTGGTAAATATGTATATCAAATCATCACATTGTACATTTTAATTATACATATAATTTGGCAATTATACCTCAGTAAATCTTGGGGGATAATTTTCTCTGTCCTTAGATAGCCTAATGTTTTCATGAAAAGCACAAGCTTCTTTAAAACTCCTATCTAGCATCAACTGTACTCAAATAAAAAACAAAACAAAAAAATCCTACATCTGGTTCCTGATTCTTTCCCTGCACCATCTCCAGCCTTTCTTCCATCTTCTTCCTAACATCTCTGTTGTTCCTACTTCAAAATTTATTATCTCCAGTTCAGGGTTATTCATATATTTACCTAAATCGTCCTCCTTTGTTGTAACTTATGACTGTATCTTCTGAAATTTAAGAAAGGTAATATGGCTCAGCATTTAACTTTTCATTGTTATCTAGTAATTAATTTTTTTTTCTTTTAGAATACACATCTCTTTTCAGTTTCGAAATTTATATAATTCATCGTTACTGGTATAAATGAATTCTAAATCCTTAAAAAGCATTTTTAAAATTCTTTCAATGTTTTAATTCTCACTCAGTTTGCTTTTTACCTTCCCTCTTTAAATCTGCTTCCTGTGCTGTTTTTGTGTGTGTATGTACATGAATGTGTTTTTTATGCAAGGGACAACCCTCCATTTTCTGGTTCCTGAGAGCTGCAGGGAATTCTATTGGCTAATCCTCTCCACGATATACTATCTCCTTTTCTTGGGCCCAGAGTGGTAGGGCCCTCTGGTGAAGGCTATTAAGGGAGGTCCATAGAGAATTATACTAAAGGAGCCTCTGGCTAATGAGGCTGACCCTGAGACTCTGTGAATCTTCATCACCAGTGCCTCATGGGCAACATTTGATGGATGGGGTGAAGTTGCCAGGGGACAGTTGCACTAAGCTTAAAGAAATGCAATTGATTTACAACTGGACAGAAGTCTCTAGCACGACTGTATAACACTTCTGTGAATGAGGTACCTATTAGGAATTTTCTAATTAATTAGTAAGGTCAGAGGTCTGACATACAGTCTGAATTAAGAACGAGTTAGAGGGGCCAATAATAGGTATGGAAAAAGATGTAGGTGAACCCAGCCCCTTTCAAGATTGCAGTAGGATTGGTGTTTATAGTGGGAGATCACTACTCCCTGTAGTACTATGATTACCTTTATCTTATCTATTAGCACCAAGTCCACTTTCCTCTCCAGTCAATCACCTTTTGGGCCCATGCCTTAAATGTCAGTGTGCCCTAGGAGTATTCTCAGACCACCCTTTTTCTCGATATGAACATTCCAGGTGTTCTTACTCATACACTGAGATTCCAGAACATGCTGGGAGCTATTTGTATATTCAGCTGCCTTCCAGGCTTCTCTTCTGAGTAGTCCCCACATCTCGCTTTCTGCTCTGCACTACTTATATGCCTTGTGCATGCTTTTATTATAGCATTAGTCACATCATAATGATGTTGCCTACTTTTCTTAATAAACTCTGAGTTTGAGGGGGAAAGACCTTGCTGATTTATCTCTGATATTCCAAAATCCCCAGCTTCAGAGGAGGTCCCAAGGGAGGCAGATTAAAAAAGCATTAGCAGGAAGCCATAAATACTGAGCAGAGACATATCAATTGTGTCACACACTAGGGGGTATGAAGTTTGTAGTTTGAGTCCAGGAATGTTAACTGAGTAATGAAAAAAATATCCAACAATTTCTAAACTCAACCAAATCTAGAGATGCTACAATATATTATTTACAGTGTCTAGTTTTCTTTTCTTTTCTTTTTAAACATATTTTATTTATTTATTTGACCGAGGAGAGAGGAAACACAAGCAGGGGAAGTGGGAGAGGGAGAAGCAGGCTTTCCAGAGAGCAGGGAGACTGATGTGGGGCTGAATCCCAGGACCCTGGGATCATGACCTGAGCTGAAGGCAGATGCTTAATGACTGAGTTACCCAGGAGCTCCCAGTGTCTAGTTTTCAACCAAACTATGGAAATGCAAAGAAGTAGGAAAAGTGTGACCCATACTGAGGAAAACAATAAACAGTAATTTTCTCTAAGAGGGATCAAATGCTGGATTTAGCACATTGATACTGCTATTATAAATATGTTCAAAGAATCAAGAAAAATATGTTTAAAAAGTTAAATAGTTTTAGTGAATGAAAATGTAGAGATCTCATCTAAGAAGTGGAATATATATGAAAATTCAGGAACTGAAAGTATAGCCACTGAAATGAAAAGTTCACCAGATGGGCTCAACGGAAAATTGGAGATGACAAAACAAACAAAAACAACTAAACCCTACAACCAACCAACCAACCAACAAAAACAAAAAAAAACAAAACCCAAAACAAAAGACTCTGTGAACTTTAAGGTGGATAAATAGAAATTACTCAATCCAAACTGAGAAAAAAAAAGATTGAAGAAAAGTCAACAGAACTTCAGAGACCTGTGAGATAATATGAAGTGGTGTAATATGGTCATTGTAGCCCCAGAAGGAAAGGGGAGAGAAAAAATATTTATGAAACAATGGTTGAAAACTTCCCAGATTTGATGGAAAGTATTTATTTACAGATGTAGGAAGCTTAACAAACCATAACCAGGATAAATACAAAGAAAACTACTTTTAGGCACATCAAACTTAAACGGCAAATATAAATTTTTCATGGCAGCTAGAGAAAATAATACATTACATAAGGAGGAATAATTATATGACAAAGGGCCGATTTATCAGAAACAGTGGAGGCCAGAAGATATTAGAACAGCATATTCAAAGTACTGAAAGAAAAACTATCACCTAAGAATTTCATATCTAATGAAACTATTCTTTAAAAATAAAGGCGAATAAGGACATTTTCATACAAACAAAAGCTAGGAGAATTTATTGCTAGCAGACCAGTGCTATAAAAAATGCTGCAGGAAGTTCTTTAGGATAAAGGCAAATAGCACTAAATCTATAGGAAGTAATAAATGAAGAATGTGTATTTTTATATATAAAAATATAACATATATATAAAGTTATATATGTAACATATAAAGTTATATATGTAACATATATAAAATGTAAGGTTATATATAACATATATGAAGCTATATATGTTATATAACACATTTTAAAAGATGTAACAGAGCAAAAATTATTTTTTAAATAATTTTTTAAAATTCAAGTATAATTAACATATAGTGTTATGTTAGTTTCAGGTATACAATATAATGATTCAACAATTCTATATATTACTCAGTGCTTATCACTATAAGAATACTCTTAATCCCCTTTACCTGTTTCACCCATCCACCCACCCACCTCTCCTCTGGAAACCACTAGTTTGTCCTTTAAGTCTTTTTTGTGTGTGTCTCTTTTCTTCTTTGTTCATTTGTTTCTTAAATTCTATTATAAGTGAAATATGGCATTTGTCTTTCTCTGACTTATTTTACTTAGCATTATATCCTTTAGTCCCACCCATGTTTTTGCAAATGGCAAGATTACATTCTTTTTTTTTTTTTAAAGATTTTATTTATTTATTTGTTAGAGAGAGAGAGAGCGAGCACAGGCAGACAGAGTGGCAGGCAGAGACAGAGGGAGAAGCAGGCTCCCTGCAGAACAAGGAGCCCAATGAGGGACTCGATCCCAGGACGCTGGGATCATGACCCGAGCCGAAGGCAGCTGCTTAACCAACTGAGCCACCCAGGCGTCCCAGATTACATTCTTTTTTAAGGTGGAATGGTATTCGATTATCTATCTATCCACCTATAATCTATCTCACATCTTTATCCATTATGTGGGGATGGACATTTGGGTTGCTTCCATATCTTGGCTATTGTAAATAATCTGCAATAAACATAGGGATGCATATATCCTTTCAAATTAATGTTTTCATTTTCTTTGGGTAAATATTCAGTGGTAAAGTTAATGGATCATATGGTATTTCTATTTTTAATTTTTGAGGAACCTCCATACTTTTTTCCATAGTGGCTGCACCAGCATGCATTTCTACCAATGGGTGCTTTATCTCCACATCCTCACCAACACTTGTTATTTCTTATGCTTTTGATTTTAACTATCCTGATAGGTGTGAAATGATATATCTCTCTCTGCATTTCCTCACTCCCCCTTCTCTTAAAAAAAAGAGAAAAAGAAAATTATATTGTCCAGGTATTCAAATGTTATTTATCAATTTAAAAATTAATATCAATTCAGGATCTTAAAGCTAACTAAGGATATGAAAATTAGCTTTAAGTTTACACATTAAGTTCTTATGATTTGTATTATTAAAAAATTTTACTAGTTAGCATAATACTTTTAAAAGATGTCTATTACTACAACCTTATTTAATTAAACCTTTTTGCGATCACTTACACCACAAATCCAAAATAGGAAATTTAGAAAATTTTAATCGTTAGAAAATAAACTCTACGGGTACATTCTAGAATATTGTGCTTACATTATATTTTTATGAAGCGGTAAAAACAGGGAGAAGACAGAGTTAAGTTTAAATGAATATTATTTAATTAGTCTAATTTGTCCAAAGCATCTTGATAAGACTATTACTTTTTCTAGTACAATTCAAATATATTTGAATTTATAAACCATTTGAAAATATTTTTTAAAAATCACATTTAAAAGTCCGAATATCTCATCTTTTTTTTTTTTAAGATTTATTTATTTGACAGACAGAGATCACAAGTAGGTTGAGAGGCAGGCAGAGAGAAGGGGGGGGAGGGAAGCAGGCTCCCTGCAGAGCAGAGAGCCTGATGCGGGGCTCCATCCCAGGGATCATGACCCGAAATCAAAGGCAGAGGCTTAACCCACTGAGCCACCCAGGCGACCTTGAATATCTCTTATCTTATAAACTAGTAACCAAGGCCATTAACTTAATTTACAGATAAACATTTTATTATTTATTAGAGCTACAGGAGAAACAGAAAATTCTTCCTTGGAAGAGCCAAAATAACCAAAATATTAGAGTTAAATTTTTTTCTTTAGGAAACTCTTGAGTTTTCTTTTCAAATTTATATGATTGTTTAATATATCATCCTCCCTCCCAAGTTAATAAGAAAAGACGTTGCCCCATTAGGTTTTAAGAGACCTTGTAATCTGATTTATTCCATTTTATATTAGATATGATTATCTGGATTGGATGTTCTCAGAGATGAACATAACAGAACAATTTCTAAAAGATTATTTGATCTCCAAATTTTCTCAAGGGAGCAGGAGAAAGAGGAAAAGGGATTTTTAAAAAAGGAAATAAAAGAGACCATAAACAGATATGGAAAACACTACAGATCACTAAAGGAGGCTTGAATGCAGGGAAAATATGTCTCTCTCTCTCTCTCTCTCTCACACACACACACACACACACCCCTTAATGGGTGAGGTGGGGAGGTGGGGAGAGAGTCAGGGAAGGAGGGAGGGAGAGAGGGAGGAACTGAGACTATAGTTGGTTTAAACAACTTAGGACCTTGATAATTCTGTGAAAACCATATGAATAAAAGCTAACACTTATTAATTCCCCAAGGAGGTAATTTTTATATTAAATGATATGTCTTGGGGGACCTGGGTCACTCAGTCAGTTAAACATCTGCCTTTAGCTCAGATTATGATCTTAGGGTTCTAGGATCAAGCCCCATGTCAGGCTTGGCTGTCTGCTCAGTGGGAATTCTGCTTCTCCCTCTTGTTCTCCCTCTGTGTTCTCCCCCCTTCAAATAAATAAAATCTTATAAAAATAAAATGACATGTCTTTTTGTCAGACAATGAAGAGAATTTCCTCATAGCCACTTTGGAAGATAGCTGGGTAGGTTTTTTTGTTTTTTTTTTTCTTTTTAAAGATTATTTATTTATTTATTTGTCTGAGGGAGAGAGAGCACAAGCAGGGGGCATGGCAGGTAGAGGGAGAAGCAGGCTCTTCCCTGAGCAAGGAGCCAGATGTGGGACTCAGTCTCAGGACTCTGCGATCATGACTTGAGCTGAAGGCAGATGCTTAACCGACTGAGCCATCCAGGCATCCCTAATCTCTGGACTTCTTATAGACATATAATAGTATAGATAATAGATGGACATTCGGGTGGTTAGTGACAAATCATGGCTTTGGCTGGACCTTCACCAACTAAAAAGGAAGTCAAACCTTTTCCCTATACTTTTTCTAAAAGTTTTAAAATTTTTGGTGTAATTGTAAATGGGATTGATTCCTTAATTTCTTTTTCTTCTGTCTCATTGTTAGTGTATAGAGATGCAACTGAGGGGGGCCTGGGTGGGTCAGTTGGTTAAGCAACTGCTTTGGCACAGGTCATGATCCTGGAGTCCCAGGATTGAGTCCCGCAACGGGCTCCCTGCTTGGCAGAGGGTCTGCTTCTCTCTCTGACTTTCCCCCTTTTGTGCGGTCTGTTTCTTATTCTCTCCCTCTCAAATAAATAAATAAATAGATAGATAGATAGATAAAAATATTTTTAAAAAAGAAATGCAATTGATTTTATATCCTGCCACATTGCTGAATTACTATATGAGTTCTAGGAATTCTGGGTTGGAGTTTTTTGGGTTTTCCACATAAAGTATCATGTCATCTTCGAAGAGTGAGAGTTTGACTTCTTTGCCAATTTGAATGTCTTTTATTTCTTTTGTTGTCTGATTGCTGAGGCTAGGACTTCTAGTACTATGTTGAACAACAGTGGTGAGGGTGGACAGCCCTGCCATGTTCCTTACCTTAGGGGAAAAGTTCTCAGTCTTTCCCCATTGGGAATGATATTTGCTGTGGGATTTTTGTATATGGCTTTTATGATATTGAGGTATGTTCCTTCTATCCCTACACTGTGGAGAGTTTTAACCAAAAAAGGTTGCTGCATTTTGTCAAATGCTTTTTCTACATCAGTTGAGATGGTCATAGGTTTCTTGTTCTTTCTTTTGTTAATGTGATGCATCATGTTGATTGATTTGTGGATGTTGAACAACCCTTGCAGCCCAGGAATAAATCCCACATGGTTCTGGTGAATAATCCTTTTAATGTGCTGTTGGGTCCTATTAGCTAGTATTTTGGTGAGAATTTTTGCATCCATGTTCACCAGGGATATTGGTCTATAATTCTTTTTTAGTGGAGTCTTTGGCTAATTTTGGGATCAAGGTAATGCTGGTCCCATGAAATGAGTTTGGAAGTTTTCCTTCCATTTCTGTTTTTTGAAACAGCTTCCGAAGAATAAGTATTAGTTCTTCTTTAAATGTTTGGTAGAATTCCCCCCTGGGAAGCCATCCAGCCCTGGACTCTTGTTTATTGAGAGATTTTTGATTACTGCTTCCATTTCCTTGCTGGTTATGGGTACTTTCAGGTTTTCTCTTTCTTCCTGTTTCAGTTTTGATAATTTATATGTTTCTAGGAATGCATCCATTTCTTCAAGATTGCCTAATTTGTTGGCATATAGTTGCTCATAATATGTTCTTAGAATTGTTTGTATTTCCTTTGTGTTGGTCATGATCTCTCCTCTTTTATACATGATTTTATTAATTTGGGTCCTTTCTCTTTTCTTTTTGTCTAGCTAGGGGTTTGTCAATTCTATTAAATTTTTCAAAGAACCAGCTCCTAATCTGGTTGATTAGGTTGTTCTACTGTTCTTTTGGTTTCTATTTCACTGATTTCTGCTCTGATCTTTATTATTTGTCTTCTCCTGCTGGGTTTAGGCTTTATTTGCTCTTCTTTCTCCAGCTCTTTTAGGTGTCAGGTTATGTTGTGTATTTGAGATCTTTCTTATTTCTTGAGAAAGGCTGTATTGATTTGTACTTCCCTCTTAGGATTGCCATTGCTGCATCCCGAAGGTTTTGAAAAATTTATGTTTTCATTTCCATTTTTTCCATAAGGTACCTAGGAATAAACCTAATAACAAAGAAGTGAAGGATCTATAGTTTAAAAACTAATAGAACTGCTATGAAAGAAATTGAGGAAGACACAAGGAAATGGGAAAACATTCTATGTTCATGGATTGGAAGAATAAATATCAGTAAAATGTCTGTGCAGCTCAGAGAAATCTACACATTCAGTGCAATCCCTACCAAAATACCATTGACATTTTTCACAGAGCTGGAACAAATAATCCTAAAATTTGTATGGAACCAGAAAAGACCCTGAATAGCCAGAGGAATGTTGAAAAAGAAAACCAAAGCTGGCGGCATCACAATTTAGACTTCAAGCTCTATTACAAAGTGTAATCATCAAGACAGTATGGTGCTGGAACAAAAACATACACACAGATCAATGGAACAGAGTAGAGAGCCCAGAAATGGACCCTCAACTCTGTGGTTAACTAATCTTTGACAAAGCAGAAAAGAATATCCAACGGAAAAAAGTCTCTTGAACAAATGGGATTGGGAAAATTGGACAGTCATATGCAGAAGAATGAGACTGGACCATTTCCTTACACCACACAAAAATAGACTTAAAATGGATGAAAGACCTCAATATGAGACAGGAATCCATCAAAATCCCTGAGGAGAGCACAGGCAGCAGATTCTTGGACCTTAGCTGCAACAGCTTCCTGCTAGATACATCTCTAAAGGCAAGGGAAGAAAAAGCAAAAATGAACTATTGGTCCCAGGATAAAAAGCTTTTGCACAGCAAAGGGAACAGTCAAAAAAACTAAAAGGCAATCTATGGATATTTGCAAGTGACATATCTGATAAAGGGCTAGTATCCAAGATTTATAAGGAACTTGTCAAACTCAACACCCAAAGAACAAATAATCCAGACAAGAAATGGGCAGAAGGCACGAACAAATATTTCTTCAGAAAAGACATCCAAATGACCAATAGACACATGATAAAATGCTCAACATCAGGGAAATACAAATCAAAACTACGATGAGATACCACCTCACACAAGTTAGAATGGCTAAAATTAACAAGTCAGGAAACAGCAAGGATGTGGAGATCCTTGTTGGTGAGGATGTGGAGAAAGGGGAACACTTGGTGGGAATGCAAGCTGGTATAGTCACTTTGGAAAACAGTATGGAGGTTTCTCAAGAAGTGAAAAATAGAGCTACCCTATGACCCAGCAATTGCCCTACTGGGTATTTACCTCAAAGATACAAATGTAGTGATCCAAAGGGGTACTTGCACCACAATATTTATAGCAGCAATGTCCACAATAGCCAAACTGTAGAAAGAGCCCAGACGTGCATCAACAGATAAATGGATAAAGAAGATTTGATACACGCACACACAGGAATATTACCCAGCCATCAAAAAGGATGATTACTTAGCCATTTACATTGATGTGGATGGAACTGGAGGATATTATGTTGAGCGAAATAAGAAAGTGAGAGAAAGATAGTTATCATACGGTTTCACTCATATGTGGAATATAAGAAATGGCACAGAGGATCATAGGGGAAGGGAGGGAAAACTGAATGGGAAGAAATCAGAGAGGGGGACAAACCATGAGAGACTCTTAATTATAGGAAGCAAACTGAGGCAAACTGAGGGCTGCTAGAGGAGGGTGGGTGGGGAGATGGGGTAAATGGGTGATGGGCATTTAGGAGGGCGCATGATGGGATGAACACTGGATATTAATAATAATAATTGCACTGGATGTGCAACTGATGAATTACTGAGCTCTACATCTGAAACTAAGGATGCACTATGTCTTGGCTAATTGATTTTACATAAAATATATATGTAAAGTTTTCAAATTTTTCATCTTTAATTCACTTTAAGTTTTGTGTGTACATAGAGAGGGATTGAATTTACTAAATAGTCCTCCCTTTCCCTGTTATTATCATAACCATCTTAATCATATACAAAGCTTCGAGGTATGCATTGATCTATTTTTGAGCTCTCTCTTTTACTTTCTTTGTTTATTTGGCAGTCTCTGCACCAATATATTCTTTCAATAATTCCAAAATTTTATTAATTGGGTAATTTGTATCTTTCATACACTCACGTATGTTTGAATCTGCTTGATGTATCTTTAATTGATAATGTAACACAACCTGCATCTATGATAGTATATTTATCAATTTCTTGTTATAGTTCTATCAGTTTTTGATTTATATAATTTGAGCATGTTTTTCTAGGTGTATGCTATATTTTCCTGTTGAATCAAATCTTTCATTATTATGTAGTGATATATGACCCTAGTAAATTTTTTTGTGTGTTAACATCTATTTCATTTGGTATTACTATAGCTACTCTGGCTTACTGTTGTTTTGAATTTTCTTCTGATGTTCTTTCCCATGTTTTTACTTTCAGCCTTGTGAATCATGTATAATGCTTCTTCTCTTGTAAATAATACTGGTTAGATTTTTTTCTATTTAGTGTGATAACCTCTGTATTTAATTGATAAGTATATTTTGTGATTGCTAATATATTTGGACTTATTACTGCTGGGAGACAATTCTACTTCTGTTCCTGCATTTCTTTCAAGAGAGATGTTGAGTGCTTTTTGTTCCAAACTATCTTTTCAAGGACATTTGTATAGTGAATAGCCCCAGAAGATTGAGAGTGTTTCCCTCTGGAAAAAATGGCAGTTTTACTTACAACTTTGGAAGATGGAAATTGTTTTTCTCTCCAGGGCAAAAAGCTAGAATGATTAGTATTCATCACCAAAGATTCAGGTTTTCTAGGCTCTGTGTTCTGTCTGTGATACAAACAACCTGTTTCATGTGCAAATGTCACTGGGCCATCTTCCTGTCATGCTATGGGAATTCTGGTTTGGAGAATAGGCACAAAATTGTTGATAAACTGGCTACTGTTACTGCTGTGAGTAGCAAATCATCTCTTGTTTTTTTTTTTTTAATTTTTAAAGATTTTTTATTTTGTTTATTTGACAGAGAGAGAGAGATCACAAGTAGGCAGGGGCAGGCAGAGAGAGAGGGGGAAACAGGCTCCCCACCAAGCAGAGAGCCCAGTGCGGGGCTCAATCCCAGGACCCAGAGATCATGACCTGAGCGGAAGGCAGAGGCCCAACCCACTGAGCCACCCAGGCACCCTCATCTCTTGTTTTTGATCCAGAAGTCGCATGTCTTCTACTAGAATCCATGAAACTGTGGCAGGCTAACTTATCAGCTTATAAGTAGGGTAAAATCTCAGACTCTTCATAATCCTTGACAATTTCTGCTGTATTGTTTTTTTTTTTTCCATTTGTCTTTCCTTTTTTCTTTCCTTCATCTTCTTTTTGTTCAGTGAAGGTATACCTCACACATTCTTTTCATCTCCAAAGGCTTGAAAGCTAAATATTCCATTTCTATTTTATTCTCTCCTCCTAGTACTTAGAACAGTAATTCTGATCACTCATTACTGACGTGTAGGCTACTAATGTTGAACATTTTACCATGTTCCATGCTTTTTCTCCATATCACAAATTAAACATCATTATCACTATCATCATTTCATAGAATCAGTATTTTCTAGGTTTATTTACATATTGACTAATTTACTTACTCAACATCTCTTCCTACATGTCAGGTCTTTTTTCTTTCTTCACTTCCTAGTGAAATTACAAAACATCAAAGATAGAGAAAATTTTAAAACAAGCCATAGAGAAATGGAAGATCACCTGCAAGTGAATGAAAATTAGACATGAATCTACAAATACAGGAAACCCAACATATAATAAGTCATACAAATAAATCCAATCTAAAACATGGGTTTCAAAGTGTTTTTTCAAGATGTTTTTATTTGAAAATGTCTTTCTTTGGTCCTTATTTTTGTAGTCAAATGCTCTACCACTGAGCTATACCCCCAATTTGGTCCTTATTTTTGAAGTAATTTTTCTGGGTATTCATTTCTAGATTGCTAAATGTTTTCTCTGAATACATTGAAAGTATCATTTCACTTGTTTTCTGGGTTAATTGTTGATGTTTAAGAGTGTGCTATTTATATAACAGCTATTCTTTTGAAAGTTACCTCTCTCTATCTGTTGCTGCTTTTAATATCTGCTATTTATCTTTGGTGTTTTATAAGTTCACCATAATTGAAATTGAAATTGAATTGAAATTTATAAGTTCATCATAATGAAAAAGTTCATAAACATGAACTTTTTATTTATATGCCTTGGTATATGTTGGGCCTCCTATATGTATAGATTTATGTTTTACAGCTGGTCTAGAATATTCATGTCTTTGATTTTTCCCTCTTTACCATTCTGTTTTCTCATTCTGAAACTCTGGTTAAACATATTCTCCCTTCTGTATCTCTTAATCTCTCTTTTATAAATTCTACTTCCTTTGTTTTTCTGTGCTACAATCGGGGTAAATTTTTTTTAGATCCATCTTCCAATCATTTTCTTTTCAGCCATGTATAATTGCTTTATAATCATCCAGTGAGTTTTAAAATGGGTTATATTTAAATTTTAGTGTTTTATTTTATTCCTTTATTAAGTCCTTTTTATAGTTTCATGTTCTTTTATACTTTAAAATGTCTATCTCCTTTTTCATTTCATACAGAGTTACTTTATAAGCTGTATCCAAAATTTCAATAACTGACTTACTTGTGGGGAGGGATGTCTAAATTTATGGTTTGCTATTTTTGCTGGCTCTCCCTCATGGTGATTCATTTCTTCTTCTTTTCTTTTTTCATTTTTAATTGTCAGTTCATGTTTTGTCCAACTTAATCTGTATGAATCCTGAGGAATTAGAGAATGTTTCCTTTTATTTTACCAGGTGCCACAGAATGTTATAAATTTTGAGCTACTTTTTAAAAGATTTATTTATTTGAGAGAGAGAGAGAGGTCATGTGAGTGGGGAGGAGGGGCAGAAGGAGGGACAGAAAATCAAGCAGACACTGTACTGAGCATGTAGCCAACACAGAACTTGATCTCATGACCTTGAGATCATGACCTGAGATAAAATCAGAGTCAGATGCTTAACTGATTGAGCCACCCACGTGCCCCAATTTTGAACTATTTTAATTTCTAGACTGAATGGGTTGCTAATGAGTAAATATTATACCACTTGAACTCCAGATCTGAGTGTGAGGGCCTAGGACAGAAATTTTCTGGAGAGAATAATATAATTACTGTGATTATTGTTATTGCTGCTATTGTTCTTTTCTACATAGAACCATCAGAGCAAACATTTCTTCTAGGGTTCCTTCGCTTGGCAGCTGGATAATTTTACCCTTTCTTTCACCAATGATGTCACTTTTTTTCAAGGGTTTTGGCATGATCTGAGATACTTGGGCATATTTCCTGCATTTTCTTGAGACAAAGATTTATTCTCCCATTTTCCTGCATAGTAGTTAATTTCCAAGGCACTGGTTTCTGAATTGGCATTTTCTCTTACAGCTTCACAAAATTTTCCTTTTGGTTATCACTTATGTGTTGTTTTTTTCATGAAATTTCAGCTTATGGTGTTTTATTTTGACTTTTATTTTATTTAAATATTTAATTTATTTATTTGACAGAGAGAGATAGCAAGAGAGAGAGAGCACAGTCAGTGGGGAGCAGCAAGCAGAGGGAGAGCCAGATTCAGGGCTCAGTCTCAGGACCCTGGGTTCGTGACCTGAGCCAAAGGCAGATGCTCAACCAACTGAGCCACACAGGTGCCCCTCTTTTGAATTTAGATAGAATTTCTCCTTATTTTGAGCTCAGTTATATGTTTAAATATATGCTTATTATAAAACATTCAGGATCTAGTATTATCATAAGGGGAAGGCATTTTGGAATGTCTAGTCTGCCAGGCTATTAGAAAGGAAGTCTCTTGCTTTAGACTTTTTCATTTAATAAACAATTTCTTCTTTATTAGTTTCTTTTCAAGCTAAAAAAAAATTTAAAACTTTTGAGTGTGGATAAAAGCCAAGGAAAAATCACTGATTTACAGTCTCCAGAATCTGCCTTCTTAGTCAAAATTGAGACCATATATAGCTATCTTTAATCCCTTGACACATTTCCATTTTCCGTGATTCCATAAAAATTATCAATTGGTAAAATTGTTTGGCATTTACTCCTCTGTTTTCTTAAGTCCCTTCTCTGTAGTTTATTTGGATCTGAAAGTGTTCTCATACTATATCCACATCTCTGTTAGAATTCAGTTTTTCTTACCACTGGTTTGAAGATTATTCCTCTTAATAGAAAAAGTAGAGGTCTTGCTAATACACAAATTGTGGAAAAGTCAGCAGGTAAAGCTTGCCTTATAAATGGCTTATCTTGCCAATAAGAGAAATCTATAGGCTATGGATCTTATGCTTATATGATTCTAAGTCATTTAATTTGGTGTGTATCCTTCCTAACTTGACCTTCTGCATGATGTTGACATCTAGGTAGTTTTCCAGGGCATCTTCACAAAGGGCCTCCCTTTCTGGGTTGTTCTTGCTACTTCTGGGTGAGTTTTTCCTAAAGAAACAGTGTGCTCTATTCTGATATCTGGTCCCCAGTGGAATCATGGGGGCTCTTAGATCTGAGTTCTAAAAACTGGGGCTCCTGCTGAGTGTTACAAGATTCTGGTCTGGGGCACAAGAGTTGAAGCTTTAGGAATAAAATGCTAGTGTGCTCGGGCAGGTTCTGCAAAGCTGGGCACAGAGTTAGGACAAAGACATTTAGCCTGTGATCCTGGACTCTAAGGTTGAGCTCCATGAGATTTTAGGTAGAGCTAGCCTCATAGGTGACTGGATACTGTAGTGACACCCTAAAGCTTGTAGTAATGGTACATTGTCCAAGGCAGGAGCTTCTTGGTTGCTTGAGACCTGCTGTTTTTTTTTTTTTTAATTACAGATTTTATTTATTTATTTAGTCAGAGAGAGAAAAAGTGTGAGCACAAGCAGGCAAAGTGGCAAGCAGAGGCAGAGAGAGAAGCAGGCTCCCCACTGAGCAACGATCCCGACATGGGACTCGATCCTAGGACCCTGGGATCATGACCTGAGCTAAAGGCAGTGGCTTAACCAACTGAGCCACCCAGGTGTCCCCCTGCTGTTGTTTTTAAGTTTAGCATTTATTTAGTTTTACGACTCATCCTACGGCCTCTAGTATAAAGCTGTGGCCACACTAGTTTCCTCATGTTTATTACTCCTTAGCCAAGGCAGCCTACATGGATTGAAGGAAGGGTCAAGAGGATCTGGCCATTATAGGGACCCTAGACTTCTCTTGTCATTTTGTTATTATTGCCACAGAGAATTGGGCAGGGATCCTGATCACAGGGCCCCTAAAGGACAAAGGTAGACCACATTTAGGTGAGAGCATTTATCTGAAATCTGTTGGGATGATATGACATCAGTAAGGGGTAAAAATGAGGAAATATTTCATCTCACTGCATATATTTTTTAAGATTTTTATTTATTTGTCAGAGAGAGAGGGAGAGAGAGCGAGTGAGCACAGGCAGACAGAGTGGCAGGCAAAGGCAGAGGGAGAAGCAGGTCCCTGCCGAGCAAGGAGCCTGATGTGGGACTCGATCCCAGGATGCTGGGATCATGACCCAAGCTGAAGGCAGCCGCTTAACCAACTGAGCCACCCAGGCATCCCATCTCACTGCATTTTTTGCAGCTGCAGCAGTAGATGTGTTCTGGTGCCTGAGTGCGGTTTACTTGTCCAGGAGTAAATGATGTGGTATCAGACTTTCTGTGTGCTTCTCTATCTTCTGTCACTAGATTAAGAGTATTTTTAGGGCAGGGACACTGTTTTATTTGTCTTAAAATCATGACAGACCCCTTGTGAGTGTGGGGTCTTGGGCAGTTTCCTCAATTATTCCAAGTCTTGGTTTCCTCATCTGTAAAATGGGGATGATAATAATAGTACCTACCTCACAGTGTCATTTTGAAGATCAGTGCATGTTGAATGAATTATACAATGAATGAAGTGTATTTTCCTTCCATTTTTATTACTTTTCAAGAAGTTCATGCTGGATGGTCTTAATGTTGTCAAGCCATGTGGGATTGAGGGCAGTGGTCTGAGTTCTCCTGTCAGGAGTGGTTGGAGAGAGAAGCCAGATACCCAGTCTTCCTTGACCTCCCCACACTTCCCTCTCCCACCTGGATGCTCACATGTTGGGAGTTGGGTAGGGGTGGGGAAACCCCATGCTGCTGAAAAACTGCCTTTAAAGTCTTTGGAACCAAAGGCAAGGAGCCAGAATCAAAGATTACCTTGTTTTTTGGAGTGTATCACTGGCTATTGTCACCATCAAACAAAGCCTTTTCATCAGAGGTTCTTTAAAACACTTTTTTTTCCTCCTTTATTTTGCTTTGAAATAAGCTGGGCAACAATTAATTTCAGAGAGAGAGAGAGAAAGATAATTCAACAAGGATCTATTACTACTCTCAGCTTCTATTGCTGTAATGAAAATCTATTTCCTCTCCCTTTTGTGTCCCATATAATTTAATGCCCATTTTATTAATGGTCTGAAATAATTACGGAACCCTTTGTGATTCTCAAGTATGTTTCATTTAATTGTGCAATAAATGCCTAATCTCTTCCTCCATCTGAAGCTATTATGGCGTTAAAATTAACAATTATGCAGCAATGCGCCGGGGTCCATAGAAATCACTCCAGATAACTAGACATATATAAATCATTCATGAGAACAATTTCTGAAAAGAGACGGAGGGGAAAAAAATTGTGTTGAAAATGACATTGGGAAGCCAAGGGCCCAGCCTGTAAGAAGATAGTAACACCTTTAAAAAATCTTTTTTCTTTCCTTTTTTGTTATTATTATTTTATTAATTGTGTATGTGGCATAGCCCCTACCCCCCCCCACACACTTCTATTAGCCTGACAGATATTTTCAGAATTAATTAACTGTTAGCTCTGAGGATAAATTGTTCATTATCAATTTCCCCCCTCTTTCTTTCTTTCCTTTTATAGTTTTTCTTTTTCTTTCAGGCCAGCAATTACACTCCCTGCCTTTCTCCAGCAGCTCCTGTTCTGCACAGCTATCCAAATGGGGAAAGCGCTTTTTCTTTCAGCCCTATTCACTTCTCCTCTTCTCCCTTTTGTGGGATTTAATAACCATGGCTGATAGGCTCATGCTGGACAGAGAGGTTAAGTTTGTTGTCTCAGCACTTTGCTGACAGGGGACAGTGCAGGAATTCTGGAACTTCTAGCCAGCCCCAAGGGGCTGCCTACAGCCTGGCCCACACAGGATAACCTCTAAATAGTATTCAGAAACCCTGCAGCCCCAAACACCCTGCTTACCTAAGAACACTTCCATCAGTGTTGCTAGAGTCTGCCTCCATCTTTTAAAAACAATCCTGAGTCCTATGAGATTCCCAGCAGATATCCCCCAGCTCACACCCTCCTATAGCATAGGCATGGGCATGCACACATACACAGACACATGCGCACTCATGCATAGTATGAAGCAGTGGAGCAGGTCAGAGAACCAAATGCCCACAGGGTAGGCAGGAAATACAGGTAAGTATTTCTGGTGGGCCGGGGCTGTGGCACCCTGAAGATCCTGTGCCCTGCCTGGAGGGGGCAGTTGTTACCCAACTTCCAAGGATTGCTGCCTTTTTGGAATGTGGGCCCAATGTAGTCAACTCTTCTGATATTTCAAGAAAAACCTGAAATTTTGTATTGAAACTACCAACTAATTGTTGACAATGAATTTAGAAAAATTTAAAACAGCTTGGGCTAAATAGGCAGGATGAAGGCTGGCTAGGGCTACTGCTTTGGGGTCCCTGTTCTAAAGGATTGGTGGTTCCTAGAAGGGAGAGGCTAAGCATGCTGTCCCTTGGCTGTCCATGCTTTGCAGGGCCCAGGCTTAAGTCTTTTGGGTCTGAGAAATGCCTGAGGTTGTTCTGAAGGTTGAACCCTATGAAGGAGGTACTGGTGGGGTGGGGGAGGGTTGTCACATTTGATTTCCTTTCAGGTGTCACCAATTCTAAAGCATTACTTTAAGCACTGAAGAATCACCAGGGTTGTAGTTAAGAGGGACAGGTACGTCTCTTCTCATGTTCCTGATAATCTCACAAGTGATTTGGCTAAGTATTAATTGAGAGCTCATGGATTTAGAGTTCAGATGTGTTTGGTGTAATGGTGCCAGAAATAAGCTGTATTGAGGAAATTTAATGTTTACTGAAAGCATACTAAATATTAGACCCTAATCCATGTAACTGATATTAGATTAATTCATTTAATCTTATTTGTAGCCTTATTAGGTAGGTACTGTTATCATTCCCATTTTGCAGGTGAAGAAATGGAGAAGTTAAGGAACAGGCGCCAAATAATTTAGCATAAATAGCAAAGGCAAGATTCAAACCCATGACCACCTGACCCCAGAGCTTAAGCTCTTAACCATAGTGTTAAAATTCTTCCTTGCTTGGCGGTTGGTAGAACTGAGCAAGATTGAACACAAAAAATAGGGCATGACTGGAGAAAATTCATCAAATAGTAGCAATAAAAGCACATCTACACAGAGCTAAACAACTCCTAAAATGTTTTAATATTCATTACCTAATCGAGAGACAAATTTTAACTACTATGAACAACACAATGGTAAACATCTCGGTATCATTGTACCTCTTCTTTATACACTGTCAAGATTATTTTCTTAAAATTAACTAATGTAAATGTTTTATCAAAACATATGAACATTTATAAGGAACTTAAATATATATTGTTGAATTGCCCTCCAGATAATTTGTATGTGCAGTCCCACCAACAGGGCCACCATCATTTTTACTGGCTGTGTAGTATTCCCCCCACAAGGTAGCAATAAGCTAATGTCCAACTTCATGGTTTCATCTGGATTTTATTTAAATCTTTCTTCTCAAACTAACTCTGATTCTTTTTCTCAAGTTTAAGTGAATCACAGCCTTGACTCATGCTGAAATGAAACTCTCTCCCAGAATAAAAACACTCATGGCACTTTGGGAAATAAAGAAAGTCTAACAACCACATCCTTTTGAAGATTCTTCTACTATTTCAGTATTCTTTAGATAACTTATATGAATAAAAGGGTAGGAGTTAGGTTGCCTTCTTAGTGTTTCCATCTAGCTATTTTATAACAGTCTTTGTCTTTTTTTGTAAGGACTACTCTTGGTTTTTTCCTCTAGCAAAAGCAAAAGGAAGCATCTTGCCTGCACATTTGTGTGTATGTAGCCTGGAGCCACCTGTAGAAATGTTTTAATTCAGAATTTTGTGATTTTCCTGGTCAATGGGATCTATTCAACAAATAATATTGTTGAATTTTGTTATTAAGTTCCTGACTCAGATTTCTAACTGTTTCACTTAAAGCTAAAATGCCTTGTAAGGAAGTACATTAACTGTTTCAACAGAACATTCACTTTTAAACAAATCATATGGGAACTACTTTAAGTTGAAGAATATCTACTCACCCCTGAAGACTTTTAAAAACAGGATAATAATAAAAACTGACATTTATTGAGCACTTATGATCTGTGAGGCACTGGGCTTTGCAAGCATTAATTTATTTGCTTTCACAGTAATCCTCTGAGGCAGAGGTGTCTTTTTTTTTTTAATTTTTTATCCTATTTAACAGATAAGGAACCAAAGCTTAGAGCGTTTAAGTAATTTGCCCAAGGTCACATAGGTACTGAATGGAAGAGCCTGTATCCACCGCAAGCCTGTCTATTAATCACTGTATTAGAGGGCACAGTGTCTTGATTGGTGTGGAAACAGTCCTGGGGACAAAGACATTGTGACTCCAGGCCACCAAGAATTCTGAAGTGAGTGCAGAGGCCCTTACCTACATGTGGCCCATGCATTTTGAAGAGCAGATATGTGGTTTCAAGACCCATTTAATTGCCTGATGGGGCACCAGAGAATGGACACAAGGGGTACAGGGCCTGCCTGTCCCACCACTACAAAAGCCCTGTGTCTGGGAGTTGGGGGGGTGTTTCTCTGAGCCTGCCATGATCTTGGGAATGGTAATGTATTCCTCTCAGAGGCAGAATTCAGGGGCAACACGTTATTACCTTTCCTAGCAATTGTTTTGTTTAATTTCCATTTTAAAATTTATTTCCTGTGAGAATGAACTGACTGGAATTCATTTGTACCAGGGAGGGAAGGTAAATTTCTTATTAACTCTCCTAGGTAATGGACAGCTGTAGCTTGGGCCCTGGGAAGGTCTGAATTACTCAGGGCTGGGGAGGGTGAGGGAATGCTCAGAGAGTGCCTAACTGATGGAGGCAGCCCAGCTGGGAAGCAGTGTGCTGTGGGCCTGGGTGATGGGGTCTGGAAGGCAGCACACTGGTTGAAGTTTTATACAAAAATCTAGACCAGGCACCTCCTTTCAGTGCAAAGAGAATCCTGTCTTTTCCCCTGGCTGGAACAGAGGCTATATTAAGGGAAAAAACAAGAAAACACAATTTCAAACAATTGTAAGAATCTTTTTTTTAACTTGAAAAAATTTTTATTTATTTATTTGAGAAAAAGTAAGAGAGATCAGAGAGAGAGAGAGAGAGAGAGAGAGAGAGAGAGAGAGAAGCAGACTCTCTGCCAACCCAGGGCCCAATCCCTGAGATCATCTGAGCCAAAGGCAGACACTTGACTGACTAAGCCACCCAAGTACCCTGTGAGAATCTTTTTTTTTTTTTTTTT